>JAFBJR010000262.1:1326030-1587236 GCA_016785285.1 Brachirus orientalis
CTTGCTGCTCATCTGTAAGTGACAAGGAGAGTCAAAAGATCAGAACATAACATTGATTACCTGAGCTCTCAGGTGTAATGCTGAGCCCGCTCTCTGATGCAGGGACATTCTTAATTGGTGTGCCGGCCTTCTTCGGTTACCTGTTTCTCTCTGTGGACATGGAAAACTTGCCCTGCTTTTTGGTCTGCACTCTGCTTCAGGAGAGATCGCTTCCATTACAAACACGGTTCTTGTACATCGCATTAATTAGACCACAGTCATGACCCAGCCCTTTCTTTGGCATCAAACCAGGAAAGATGGCTCATGTTTGCTGTTCCAGGCGTACACTTGTACACTGTACAGTTGACAGTATTGTGCATTACACTTGTTTTACAATATTATGCTATGTAAGGCTTTTTTAGTTGATGCACTGCAGATGCAAGATTGCATTTAAACTAGTGAGGCTATAAATATATTTATATAAATATATGCATGATGTCTGTGTTTGATTTCTGATTTTTATAAACTTGCCCGTCAACCTTGGCCTGCTCTTGATCTCCCTCTGTCTCTCTCGATGTCTCTCCCTCTCTCTTTACCCTGAGGACTTTGTAATCAAAAGTCACGTCACCCCCTGCAGAACATTAGCTGCATTGTTTTCCTTATGGCAGACCTGATTAAACAAAATAAGCCACCTCTGTAATCCCAGGACAGGCAGGTTTAGGGGAGAAAATTGTGCTGTGACTTAAGGAATAATCTTCTTGTTAGGATAAATTGAATCCTGAGCAGAATGAAGAAATCACTTGTTATTTTTAGACTGGAGTATCTGTTTGCAGTTTAAATGTTATTTAATAATATAAAGATTTGTTCATTTATGACAAAAACGAGAGAGAGAATCCCACCTGCACACCAAAAAAGTCCAGATGCTGGTTAGTGGCAGGAACAAAATATAAGGAAAAAAGTGAAAAGCCACTGAACACTGAAATCACTTAACTAAGTTTTGTTCATAAGGGAACAACATGATTATGAATGCGTTGACATTTGTACGCAAAACCAAATAAAATCAGGTGGTTTTTTTCACTTATGCGCCTTTGTTTAATTGTCTTAAAAAGCTCAGTATGCAATGTTTCAATTTGACTGAAAAGATTCCCCATATTTCTCAGCCTGACGTTTATGTGGCTTCAGAATCTGTGATCACATCCCTTCCTGTACTCCGTGGGTCTCAGGTAGTCTGAGACCATGAAGAATTCAGAATCCCATAACCAGATGTCAAAAAGTTTGTGTCACAGTTTAATATGCATGGCTTTATGAGGTCTGAAGGAGAACAAGTAGATAATCTCATCTAGGAAAGGGAGCTGATGATAGCCGCCATCTGCTTCATCTGTAGGGGATTTGATTGGCTCACTGCAGCAGAGCAGTGAGGATGATTAGACCTCCCTGGTGTCCCATAACACTAGGTGCCAGGCTCGGTGTTATCATTGATTGGATTGTCTAATCTTGTCCTTTTTGAATTAAATCTAAACTGGCTTGGAGGATGATCGCATCCACTTTGCCTTGTCCCCCCGATTTTGTGTGCTTGGTAGAGTGCCTTGCACCAAACTCCCGCTCCATGTTTTCTATGATTAACAGGTACATTATCATGTGATGTCTATCACGGCTCTACCTCCAGTGGTGCCATTTCCATCTAACATTATGTTTCTGAAGATTATGTTTTTTTCTGTATTAATAATAAACATCTAACCCCTACAAGTTGATAAATAATTAATAAACATCTAATGATTATAATCTCACTAGATTTAAGTAAGGAAATAAATTAAAGGACAAGTTATACTGTCCACTGTTAACATGTAGAAGTTATATCAATTAAATGTAAATGTCAGCGAGTATCAACAAGCAAACACTTTACAATAGCAATATGGAAATAGAATTGCAATAATTTTATTTTAAAGAGGTAATATTGTCTTACTTCAGATTCAATTTCCACCTTGGTAATGGAGGTAGTGTTGCAGTAAGAACAGTAACACCATGTTTTTGTCCAGTAGCTGGGTAATTGTCATTATCCAGCTATTACCATGTTGTTCCTTGCAATGTATGTTGTATATAATATGCAGATACTTGGTTCAGTACTTTTTAACTGATGCATTACTCTTAAACTTGTTGAAGTTCTGAGTGCAGCAGCTTAAGGTTCATGCTCCCTTTGTAGTTCGCATAATGGAGTTCAGTTCTATTTTGTATCTAACATATTCCATCTTGTAAATTCCCAAATTTTGACAACATGTAGTGTATATGTCTTACAACTGAATACAGTCATTAAATGTTAGCAGCTACAGACCGTAGCAGTTACAGACCGTATATTTCCCAAATCCTTGTTGATATTGACCCCTCAGAAAACACCATTGCTTTATCTTCCTCATATAGTATGTGTGGACAGTGAACAAGATAAGTTTGTTTCCAAGTTTCTTTTTCTCTGTCTCTGTCTTTACTCCAGGGGCTGGAGCTGACACTGCTGGTTGCCCAGATATTGTTATAGTAACCCTGGCTGTTGGCCTTTTAATGGCTCTTTTATGCTGTGGCTGCTTCGTCCTGAGGGGGCTGATGTACCACACATCCAATGGAAAGATGTCAGCTCCATTCACAAAACCAAGTTCTTATCATTAAGGGAGAATACAGTGAGTGTGACTCTTTCAACATGGAGCCAGCAGCAGAGCAGAGTACACCCACAAGCATGTGGACTGTAGACTGTACAAGCCTGTAGGAAAAGTGATACTGCATGCCATCTGAAGTATTTAAAGCTGCCATGTGCAACTTTTGCTGATTTTTGTTGTTGTTGTTGCTGATTTTATTATTCTACCTCTGTTTGGTATTTGTGAACAGAAGTGACATTTGGATGCCACGTCCTTCATCTAGAAATGGGCTCTATCGTCTTACAAAGGATGCCTTAAGAGTCAGATACTTATATATATATAAAGACAAAATATTTACATTATTTTATAGCCAGGGCAATGCAACATCTGTCTTTAATGCATTAACATTTTGGCTGGTAAGACCACGTTGGCGGTAACCTTTATTCCTGAAGGGCTGGACACAGTTCAGCTGTATCCATGTCTCCTCAGCTGTCCTCATAAACAAGCCCCACGTCAAGTATCTGCTGTCCTTAAAATTCTCCATCCTCGCAATTGCCATGTTTATAAAATACTTTTATATCATATTATTATTTCAGTGTTAACCCCTCTGTGCTTTACAGAGTGAAAGAGTTTCCTATTTTGAAGGGAAACTTGGCAAAAAAGAATCAGCATAATCCCAGACAGAAAAAGTGTTAAGAAGGCAAGATCTCTATAGTCACACTGTGTTGCTGATCTGACACATAACTTTCAACCCAGCAAGAGTAATTAGTTTGAACTGTTGTCAAATCGATCAATATTACCAGCAGAGCGTGTTATAATGGAGCTAGGCATCATAGATGGAGGTCAAGAATCAGTGCTGCACCGCACTTGTTGGTGTGCCTCTATTAAAGGCAACAGTGTGACACCTCACTAAGCCAAATTCTCTCAGTGTGAGCTACAACTGGCCAAAAGCCAACAGTGAACATAAAGTCGGTATCACTTTTGTTTCCTGGCTCTGAATGTATTTGTCAAGGTTAGAGGTTGGAGCCAGAGCCAGCCAGATAAAGGTCAGTGGCGTGAAAACAGCACCAGTTATTGATGGAAATACAACAATGTGATGGCAACCCTGTGAGTCTACAGTGAATATATTTGTGTATTTTAATTTTAAAAAGGGAAATAAATTCATGAACAGTTTAAAAAAAAAAAAAAAGAGAAGAAAAACTGATGGACAAACACACAATTGCCTGTAATCGGCTATGTCTATGTGCCAAATTCCTTTTTGTTGCTGCTTGTGTGATGAGACACACCCACCATGGATAAATATACATATTGTCTTTCAGCAGGCTTGGGGAATGGAAAAAGCCTGAATCCTGTCCAACATATTGTACCTGCTGGATTCTCCTGTTCCTCCCCTGAGTGTCATGAGACACTCAGCTGTCAAAGATATGGAGCCAAAATGAGTGTCAGGAGGCATCCTGTATGTGTGTTTGTGCGTTTCTGTGTGTATGAGAGAGAGGAAGCATTTGTATTTGTGTTTGTGCAGAGGCGTGAGTTCAATATAGTTCATTCAAGCAAAGGGAAAACAATCAGGGAAAACAGAATGAAGGAGATGTGATGCTCTTCATTAGAAGCTACAGTTTTGGGTTCAATCCAGACTATAAAAGTAGTGAGCCCCCAAATGATGCTGAAAATAATTGGAAATTCCCAGTATGATAGGAGGAGACACATTTCTAGAGGTGTTTTGCTGTCACTAGCCAGACATCTGCTTCACACACACACACACACACACACACGATGGGTGTGGCATAATATTCTGGTTTACAACCTTGAGTGTATTCTAATACCTATGACACTGAAATCAGGCTTCACTGGCTATTTTTGAGTGAGGGAATGGATTATCAGGATTTGGAATGTTTTTTTATTAACTAAACTTTCCTCTTTTCTTTACTTTTCTTTGTATAGCTCTTTCAACATCAAATTTAATTTTAATGTACGGTACATTTATGGGATATAGGAGCATCACAAAATAATATTTTGTTTTGTCCCAAAAACTAATAGCTTTTTTTCAACTTATTATAAGACCAAATGTGTGCATTGCCTAACATTTCTGACTATTTTTACTGCCAATATTATTTTGAATAAGTAAACCATCCGTTTCTAAGAGACATCTGTTTGATAAATTGACCATGACTACATTTTATGCAAGCTTTATTTTATACTCAAAGATGACCCCATGACCCATCTGTAGGTCCTGATCCAGTCACTGGAAATGACTGTTAAATGGCAACATGATTACTCAATATCAATGCTTTTCCTCTATGCACCACACTCATCAACAGACTGTCATCATTGACTGGCTGGCTGCATGAGACAGCAGGACTTTGCTTCACCATCAAAACCCACTACAGGCTTATGCAATTGTCAGAATTATATAATTACCATCTTGCCCAATTCTAGGAATATTGTGTATTGGTGATGTATTTTCAAGTAAATGTCATTTGCAGTGCAAGGCTTTAAATCAGGCTACAGAGGACAATGTGGGAAGTAAAAATGATAATATAAATTTCCTAAAATGCTGTTTAATTTCCAAAGCGGCCTGAAAGTATTGGATCTCAGGCCACAGTCGGCTGTTACAAAGCCCAGGCCACCATCAAGCACATCACCACATCCATTAGACTTGGCTCCCATCCTTAGAGAAAAGCTGGCAGCCTGCAGGTTCTGTCCCACTTCCAGAGGCAATAAGTCATTTTGACTGAGTGGTTACAGTTCATGGACGTCACTGCTAACTACAGCTTTATTTTACTGTCACAATTATTGTGCTGCTTTCTCGGAAGTCGCACAAAAATGGTGATGGTTGATTTTAATGATGATGTTTTCTTTCTGCCTGAATCCTCTGATCGGTTTCAGGAAGTACCGGAAATATTTTTGCAAGAGTAGAGATTTCAGTGGGTCACCAAAAGTTCATGCTGATTTCCCTACAAACACATGTGAAGAGATGGGTCATGTCATGTCAGTCATTTGCCACTTTCTTCAAGTTCAAGCAGAAGCATAGCCTGCATCACTTACTTTTCAAAACTCAGATTTACAGTAAGCCAGTCGTGTTTGATGACGTCCATTATGACAACCACAAAGCTTTAGCTGTTCAAAAAGCAACAGGCTGGAGATGAGACATGACACCAGAGACTGAACATTTTTTATGATATAATACCCTTTGTAAATATATTCAGGAAAGACGGGGCTCACTTCCTCCTGAGCAAAAGAAACATTCCAGTGATTTTAACACTCACTAATTATACAAGTATAAACTGTAAGTGACAGCTGCTGAAGTAAAACAGGAGTTTCTGAGCTTTTATGAAGGGTAACAGGAGGACAAATGGTACACTTACACTACTCATACATTTACTTTTTATCGGTTCATGCTGAGGTTTGGACCATGTAATATATCTGATGTCTAATTGCCTTTTTGTGTATAGAAACTGTTGCCATATTTGACACTAAACAGATAAATAAACCATTATATATTGTATGTTGCTTTGACTGTGTTTCTATTCACCCATCTAATCTACAGGTCAAGCATATTGATAGGCAAGTTCAGGGGAATTCACTACAGAGACATCATCATCATCATCATCATCAACATCGACAAAAGGTTTGTTTTCAATTTCTTTTAAACAGAATTTCCGCTGAACAGTGGCCGTTCCTCCTTAAATGACACCGCAGAGGTAGCAGAATTCTGGGGAACCACACATTGAAACTGTCTAAATGCTTGTAGATTTAGATGCTTTAAAAAGAAAGTTTTGAAATTAAAGCTGCAAGAGACAGATTTAGTGCAATTTCTTTTATAAACAGAAAAAAAGACAGTCCCCATTTTCATTCATAGTCGGGGATTTGATGCCGTTTCATTGGCTAATGTGGAAAAAGCCCAGAGGCAGAACCCACTTTCTATAGAACCAGATCAGATCGGCTCAGTGCCTCCCTGGGGACATTTCTGATCAATAGGTCCCCCGAGTACATCTCATACTGCAATGGAAACAAACTTAATATGCTGACAGCTGTCATACTGCATACACGGGGTCATGATAAGACCATATGGATCATACATTGTTTAACAGGATTTTGTGAATAATGTTGCTGCTCACACAACACTGGCTGAATCCTCTGTGTTGGTATTAATATGCATATGTGTCCATGTGGTTTTGTTCACAGACACAAGAGCTATAAATGAATCGGTGCTCTTAGAAATTACAGATGCACAGGCTTGGAATCATTCTAATTGTTAAATCTGCGCATTAATCATCAGGTCACAGTACGTGAATGCACTTTTTCTGACAAAGAAATCTCATACTATTGACCACTGCATTACCTTGCAGTGTTTCACTTTGGTGAATCAAAGTAAATGAAGGTGTGAGCTTACACAGGCTATAAAAGTCTGGCTCAGTTGACTGCAAATTAACCTGGAATTATGGGAACAAATACATGTATATGCACAGTATTCATCCATGGAAATGTGTGTTCAATGTTTACAATCAATCTGTCAACTTGATAATCATTTTGTTACAATTTTATTGAAGAGGATTAACAGTTTTCAACTGTATTTTCTTTCTAATTTACAAAAAGATTTTAAGAAATCTGCACAGTCTCTAGTTTGTACAAGAAGGTGGGAAGACTCGGGTAGAAAAACTAAGAGCTACAGCAGAAGGAGTGTCAATCTGAGAACAGATCAAATGTTTTCACAGATTTCCTTGCCAGAGAAGCAGGACATGTGACTGACCCGGGCCTGCATGTGTCACAGCAACACAGGATAGAAGTAAATCCAACCTTGTTAGATTAATATCAGATTTCTGATTGTAAGTGAGTATTAACCAATGGACCTGATGTTCGCTAAGATGAAGAAAGAGTCCATTCCAAAAAAATAACTTTTACAAGACCTGCAGTTACAAAGGAAGAGGGTTGATCTATGATGTGTCCAAATTCTGCCATGCAAGAACACTGATGTTCATATAAAGAAGAGACTACATTAAAACCAACTCATATGAATCATACGTTTAACATCCTGTCGCTGTTAGATGAGGAAAAGTACAGGTTTTAAATCAACAATTAACAAATGAGTTAAGGTTGTCTCTTTAATATATTATGTACAGATTTGGCTTTCGGGGTAAAAAAAAAAAAACAAACAAAAAAAACCAAACAATCAGTTTCTGTTGTTTTTCAGAGGGAATTCTCTGGTGGGGGAAAAGTGCATGAAAGCTTTGGAGAGCACACGGACAGAATAATCCTTGTCTACATCTAAAAATAACATTACAGGCTGCATCTGCAATCTTCAAAATGGATACTTTAAGAGACAAATAATACATTTTGGCTCCTACTGTGGATTTCTCTCCAAACATACAAATATGTAACTTAGCAGCACTTATCAAAAACATTCATAACCTCAGCTCAGGCCAGAGCTTCCTGTCACATTCTACCAAAGGACTGTATTGCACATTAAACCACGAAGACTTGAAAGAAGTGTCAGTAAACTGCACAGTGATTCTCTGAATGCTCCTCTCTGTGGAATCTAATGCAGTGTGTGCTCGGTTGAAGCCAAACCTCCTGAGTACCTCAACCAGAAAAGAGACTACAAAAGATATTATAGGCAGAAAAAGAAGATAGTGGGAGCATTTTATACCTGTGCTTTCTTCTATGAGCACACATCAAGACCATCACACTGAAGTAAATTAGACCTACACTTTGCTCAGAGACCAGCTCATCAACAAACAGTAGCCTTTTTTTGTGTAAGTGGTTGATTTTTTTTTTACATCAGTAGCCTTTCAAACACAATTAAAAGACAATCTCGATTCCCATTAATTTTTTTTTCATTGTAATTATAGATCATTTTAGAGATAAATCTTGTGTAACGTTCTGTCTCTCTCTCACTCTCAAACAAACACACACAAACAAAAAAGAAACATTTCACATACAGGTTGATCAATGCAAAACATGAGTAAATTAACAAATGTGGTCAATCCAATTGCCACCCGACCTCATAATTTAGCTTAATAACTGCAATATGCACAAGTAAAGGCATCTATCACAATTTTTAGGTTCATGTATCAAGGTAATTTAACACCAAACACTGACCAAATACAGTATAATGATTGTATTTCCTTGGTGAGTTTCTGCATAGAGAATTGTACACAAAAATCTCTGTCTTCACACATGACTGACAACAGCAATTAGAGCTCAACACGCCCCTGCAGTCATATTTCTGATTCCGCGGTCAGAGGTCTTGATTCTAACGGTAGAGTGTCCAGATTGCATTCAGAGTCTAACACCTCGTCTGTGTTTGTGTACTCAGGTGCATCAATCTCAATACCACTCATCTGCCTGTTCACATCTTCGTCAAACTCCTCCTCCGTCTCAACCTTGTCAAGAGCCAGCTCATTCTCGTAACAAAAGGAGTTCCTCAAGCTGGAGGCGCTGGACTTTTTCTCAGCGAGTTCCCTGGCACTGCAGGTGGGTGTGCTGGGCACCTCATAGGTGTTGTCAAAGCGAGAGTAGTCTACTTTGTAGTAGTTCTTTTCTTCAAAGAGCACCGGCTCAAAGCGGTGGCCCCACAAAATTTCACCAGCCACATATGAGCTCCGACACTGAGTGGTCATGGCTGTGGCCTCCACCATACCTTCCAGAATCACTACTATCTCAAACTCTGATGTCTCCAAATCCTGTTTGCTCAGCTCATAGAATGGGCTTTCCTCATCGATCTCATGCACAATGGTGATTGGAGACACCAAGAATATTCGGTCGATACCACTATCGAAGCCCACGTCAATGTCCACCTGATCCAGAGGGATGAATTCTCCCTCTGCGGTGGTGCGGGACTTCATGAGCTGAGCCCTGACGTGGGCCTCCACTAGGTGACTCTTTCTCAGGTTTCCCACACGCCACATCAGGCACAGTTTGCTGTCTCTCATGGCCACTGTTGCATAGTGGCTGAATACCAGGGTCTCGTTCCTCTTTTTGGGCTTGGCCATCTTGGCCATGACAGCACCGATGATGAAAGCGTCAATGATGCAGCCCAAAATGCTTTGGAAGACAACCATGAAGACAGCGACTGGGCACTCCTCTGTCACATAGCGATAACCGTAGCCAATTGTTGTTTGGGTCTCCACTGAGAATAAGAAAGCAGCGGTGAAGCTGTCCACGTTGGAAACACATATCTGATTCTCACTCTCTAAGTCCCCATAAGAGAGGGCTACTAACCAGAAGGCAAAGCCAAAAAACAACCACGATACCAGGAAAGAAAGGCAGAATACAAGCAGCATCCAGCGCCAGCGAATGTCCACACAGGTGGTGAAGATATCTGCCAGGTACCGCTGGCCTTTTTCACTCATATTGATAAACTGCACATTGCAGTGACCATCTTTCCTAACGAAACGGCTCTGACTACGTTGCTCTGTGTGCACCTTGTTAACGTTGCCGTTTCCATAGCCATTTGGGACGGCAACAGTGGCCAGCTTCATGCCGTCTTCCTCAGAGGACACAATGCTGTAGCGGTGGCTTCGCACACTCCCCATTACTTCTGCCTGGGAGAGCTGGGCCGATTCTGCTTTGGAAAACAGTCTGAGTTTTTGGTAGAAGCGGTGAAGAAACAGTTTTGAATGATCCTGGGGGCAAACTCAAGAAAAAAATGTGGACAAGAGGATGAGATCCTGTGGGGGACTGGAGAGGATGGACCTGTGTTTCTGAAGGAGTGCTGCGCACTTTGGTGAGGGCAGGTCACTGCTCTCTGTTGGCTGGTTTGGACCTCATCATTGAAGTGGGCTGTGGAAATTACAGACAGAGAGAAAAACAGTTTTAGAGTAATTGGCAGGAACCACGGCCAAGATCAGTACATGTTGGTGTGTGGTTACCTGCTGTCTAAATAATAGATACACTCAAAGTTAACTAATACGTTTCTTACATTATGATGACAGTAGTGTATGCTCAGAAAGCAAAAGAAAACTATTGTTTGTTTGTTTATTATCAGTAATATATAAAAGGATGTTAAAAGGATGTTAACCCTGGTTAATGTAATAATGTAAGTATTAATTACACAGGTCAGTCCATGGGAAACTGAGTCAAATTACAGATCAAGTTCATGTTAATTTTGTCAGCTACTGTAACAATTATGCAGAACAAGTATCAGCTGTAAGCAGAAGCATCTGTAAAATCAAATGCCTAAAATTACATTGCATTTAAAACCTGCTCATTACCTATTAGATTTCATGATTTATAAGCAAACAGTTACAATGTCATTTATATACAGTATGTCTGGATAACACCACTACACTGTCTGTTGACTTTAAATGAAGCTTTTCAGAGAGGATAGGAGAAATGACAAAAACAACAGTAACGCTGCATCATATGTAAAAAAAAAAAAAAAAAAAAAATGAAAAGCAACAGATTAAAAGTCCATGTAATCCGTGCTCTGCTAGTGCCAAATTAACCTTTGCCTATTATATAAAGTCTATTGGAGCCCTTTAAGTAAATACTTAACCACTCATGTTTCTTTATTTTACCAAGCACAATAAAAAAGAAATGTTTTGCTACCATGCCTGTGTTGTGCAAGTGATGAGGGATATGATGTGCAGACGTGTAAGACGTGTTTGCAAATATCCACAGATCATCTTTGCTTTTCACAAATGATGTCATAGCTGGATTAAAAACAAATAGCAACATGTCACACACATTGATATGGGGCTCATTCATTCATTCATTCATTCACACCTCAGAGCGTGCCAAGCATTTTGTTTGTTGGATTTCAGAGATATGTGTTTGTCGGGATTCATAACTATAGAACTGCACAAATCACTATTTTTTTTATGTGATAAAGAATACAAACAATTCAGCTTCCTTATTACATGTAATAACTTAAACTCCAATTTCTTAAACAGCAGCCATTGCAACACTGAAGACAGTTCAGGCAGTTCAGAGGATATAAATCAAATATTTTCATGAGTTTTTGTTGCACCGACAAACTGAGGTCCCTCTCTCTCTCTCCATTTCTGCCATAGTTTATTTAGGCTCTTTTTTGATCTGGTCACTACATCACATAAATTGTTAGTGCAGGTAGGTGCACAGTGACAGGAAGGTTTCCAGCGGCTGCACAACCTGTGATTGTTTGTTTTGCATGGGTTCTCAATTAGTGCCAACTGATGAGGCCGATGGAAACTAATTACATAAAGCTGCTCTATTTTTTTAGCACACAAATCAATAACTTTGGCCAATCATTGGGCAGCTGACTGAATGTTGCTGTTGTCCTATAAGCTTTCGCAACACGATGTTGTCTTACATGGCACATATACAGTCATTCACTGAATATGTGCTTTTTTAAAAAAAAAAGAAAATTATTTTCAGGCAAATGAGTAAGTCATCACTAAATCCATCTTGTGCAGTTCATCCATTTAACATAATGCACATTATGTCTCCTTAGTACCACAATAATTTTAGTAGTAGTAATAGCAGTGGTAGCAAAAAATTAAATAATAATAATATCATAATACAATGATATTATTAGGTATGAAAAAAACATGGCAAATAGTTTCAGTTAATAATATGAATAATATGAATTTTGAAATTGAAACTATTGCAGACTGTATGTCCATATACCCCCCATAAATGAGACTAAAACTTTTATTACACCTACCTGTTGGTCCTTTCAGTGCAAATCTGTTGTTTCCTTCTTGTACATAGTCCCGTTATGCACCTCATTTTTATTTTCACTGCTGCTTTATTCTTTCCTCTTACTTTCCCGTCTGGAGCTGTGAATTTTGCCATAACTCTCTGCAGCAGCACTGAGCAAGATATTTGTCATAGACCGACTTTAAAAACACGTGTGTGCGGCCCCGCCTCTTCTGCAGCCACAGCCAATGAGAAGCTGCAGCGCCTCCTCGAGGCTCTGAGCCCTCATAGATTTTTTTTTTATTTATTTTGTATTAAATGTTGAATTTAGCAAAATATAAATGACCCAAAAGGAAGCGTTAGACTGTGATTGTGTTTTGTGAAAGCAGTTGCCTTACTGGAATTAATAGAGCTTAATTTGAGTGTGTTTCCATTTGTAAACTAAGATAAATGAAGAACAATTTGTGAATAAGATTTAATCATTTTTCTTATTTGTCTAAAGATTAAGATGTTAAATTCTCCACTGCAGTACTAGTGATTCTATGAATCAAACCCGTTCACTGCAGTTTTCTTGATGAATTCTGTGCTGTGAGTATAGTCAATGACCACAGTGAGGCAGTGTAGAGCTGCACCGGCACAATATAATATAATTTGCAGGGTTGTCCTAATTCATTTAATAACAACAACAACAATAACAATAATAATATAAAGGCAATCGTGAAGCATCAAAAATACTTTTCTTTCACTTTGTATCTCTGGAAATATGCATTTTATTCAATTAAGGCATAAAAACAGAATGATAATGATTTAATTTATAAAGCATTTTTTATGTAAATCAGCACAAAGGGCTTCCACAGGTAAAAACTGAACATGCTACATTAAAATACAGTACTTGGATAAACAAACTTACAGATCAGTGGTGTGCAGAGACATTTCAGGGGACAGGGCCTCGATTGAAAAAAAAATGGCAGCCATTCATTTTTATTATTATATTTTTAAAAAAACTGTTGTGACTCTTGTACTTACATACATTTGTGACTCTTGCATATACTTTTGTCCTCACCTTGTCAAGAGGCAAAAGGGAAGAAGTTAAACAGTTGATGACTTCTTCAACATCACATATAAATATATTTACAGGAGCACATCTTATCACAATTATGCCATGAACAGTATATCATCAGCTGTGGCAGCTCAAGCTACAAAAAAGTCTGCTGCAGCCCCTCGTGTGTGATTTCAGGATTCACCTGTAAAGTGTGTCCTTTTCTCTTCACCGACTGAAGCAGTGGACTGAAGGAGTCCCTGCTCTCTACGGGACACCTCTCTCTGTCATACTTCTCCGCACTGAGCAGAGGCACTGGCACCCATGTGGTCTCATTGAACAGAGCGTAGTCCACCTTGTAGTGCCTCTCGCCCAGTTTCAACATGTCCTTGAAACGTTGGCCCCAGCGAATGTCCGCTGGTGTGTAGGAGGTACGTGTCTGGTGGAGCATGCCTGTGGAGTCTCCAGTGTAAGTGAAAGACACCACTAGTTCAAATTCATCCCCCAGCAGGTCCTCAGGGCCCAGGCTGTAGAGTGGACTTCCAGGCTCCAGCCTGTGTATAACAGTGGTTGGTGTGACAAGGACAACATCCCGGTTCTGGATTTCCAGATCCTGATAGGACATTACAATCGACCCCTGAGACTGTTTTACGTAACGGACTAACTGGGCCCTGGCTACTCCCTCCACGATGTGATTACCTCTGAAGTCGCCGAGGCGCCATGACAGACACAGAACTCTGTCTCGCAGGTTGACGGTTGCACTGCTGCTAAAACCCACAGTCAGAGCTCTTTTACGAGCCGATGCCATTTTAGCCACAACGACGCCAATGACAATGGTGTCCAGGAGGCAGCTAAAGATATCTTGAACTGTCACCACGATAATGGCCACTATACAGTTCTCAGACATCCCCCTGAAGCCATAGCCGATAGTTGCCTGGGTCTCCATTGAAAACATGAAGGCTGCAGTAAAACCACGGACGTTGTATATACAAAGATCATCATCTTTCTTTTCAATGTCTCCATTCACGTGTGCAATGAGCCAATAACAGAGGCCAAATAAGAGCCAGGAGAGAATGTATGAAAGGCAAAATATCAGGAGCATCACCCTCCAGCGGATTTCAACTAGAGTGGTGAAGATGTCCATCACGTATGGGCTCCAGTGTCCAGGAGCCTTCTGGAAAACCACTGGGAAACTGCCATCTTTCTGCATGTAGCGCAGCTGCCTGCTGTTGTTTCCTATTTGCCGACCCAGAGTGTGGACGGTGGTGCAGGTGGTATCAATGACGACCTGTTCGCTCCTTTGTGTGCTCATTTTGACCAGAGCTGGATTTCACTTGGCTGGAGGGATCAGATAGAAGGCACAGATTAGCATGACAGTAGCATTTTGAAGCTGAACAGCAGGCTTCTCATTGGCAGGAGGGATGTTTTCTACTCATTACATGTGGCAAAAATGTCTCTCACACTTGTTTGTTGAGCTGAGCCCTTCATGTTTGAGCAAGCAGCCTAGGTCAGCCTGTCCCTCAGGCTGACCTCAGGCATCAGACGTGAACAGTGCCACATATGGGTGTGAAATATGTACTCAAGAGCACGAGTTTCTAAATAGTTGATTATTTACCAGAAGTCCCATCGCAGTCTGGAGACTGTCCAAAGCAGCTGTGCTAAAAGGTCTTTAAGAACACTACAACCAAAACAACTACTCTCCTCTAAATGGGAACATAATTTACATAACTGACATTGTCTACTATTGAAGAAGACCTGAAATTAGCCACTGAGACCATTAACTCTTCAGGTAAATGTTTACTGATGTTAAACTGTGAATCAAGTAAAAAGTAGACTCATTTCCCCATGGACCTCCGTTCAAATTGAGTTCTTTTTGGACCACCAGAGTTGCCCCCTAGTGGCTATTCAATATATTTTTCCTTCCTGATTGAATTAATGTGGCAAACAGTATGACTATGTCCACTGATTTGTGGTTGGAACTTAAACTAACACATAAATCACACTAGTTTTCGTCTAGTTTTATCTGTTTTTTTTTTTTGATAGATTCAATTATTAAATTGGCATATTTTTTGTATTTTATGGATATTACAGTATTTTATGCTGACAGACAGCAGGACTGTCCGTAGAGAAGTGAACTGCTGTCTCTGCTTTGAACTGCATCCACCAACATGTAACAATTTTACTATGTATTATAGTATAAACTTACTCTCCTACATTGCCAGCAGTATCCAATGCTTTGCCAGGATTTTTAACTGAATGCTTTATTTAGTTTTGTTGTGTTGTGTTGAGTTTAGCTGTGTCATATGATAAAATAAACCACAGGGGTCTTTCCTTAACATCGCATCTCAGATTGAGGCCACATCCACTGCCTTTACTGTATTTTTGAACATCTCCCATTGATTACATTACATCATATTCATAAAGCATTTCATAACTCACCAATATCATTCTGTTTTGTCATGAATGATTTATTGACGTGAACTTGGGACACCTCATTTCTGTCTGTAAGAGAAAAGTCCTTCATTGTTGACTTTGCTCTATTATTGATCTCCACCCACGTAGATACAGTATGTATGGATTTAGCCATGACCATCAAATAAGACGTTAGGTCAGAGAAATCTGTCCTTACTGGAGAAAGAATCTCTCGTTTTGAGTTTTGATCTAGAACAATGGCAGGGAAATATTCTGTATGTAAGTATCCATAAGAAAATCTGTGTCTTACCTTGAGCGGCTGTAAAGCCTAAAATATATTGAATATATAGATTAAAAGAAAATACAAGCGTGGACATGGTTGTTATGAAAGGGTTGATGCTGTCTTTACTTAACAGGTTTATGAGAGTGTGTCTCGGTTAATTAAGCACAACCTCGGCCTCAGTTTGCCGCATCATTAATCTATTTTTGTCCTCATGAGGAGAAAAGGTAAATTATTATACCCCAACCTCCTCCAACAGCTTTCACCTCCAAATGTTCTTGCATATGTTAAACTTTAACCCTGTTTTTTTCAATAAGACACACTATACACCAAAGTCAGTGCATTTCTTCTGTTGCTTTCTTGTTCTGTTCTTTATAATCTGACAGCTGCATGAGTCATCACTGATGAAAGGATTGTTATCTGGTTTATGTGTCTGAGCTGAGCTGCTCAGCAAATGTTCTCTCTGATTAATTACTTGCTGGAAGTCACTTATACTTTTGTTCTTTAAATTGCTTTATTGCTTAATTGTATCATTTGAGAACATGTGGTTGATGTTTATCTCAGTTCTCAGTTTATGATAAATGCTTTTATGCTGTGCTCCAATTTTACCCCAATGGCCTTATGGTGGGTAAGAAAAAACTCTGTCACTTATAGTGTTTTTACAATGATGTCAAGTCTACATTGGTTTCTAGTGGGATCCTAGCATTGTCTTAAACTGGCAAAACAAATTAACAAAAGCAAGACAGCAAAAAAATGTAAAAAGTTTTGTTTTGGATCATCTATTAAGCTGCAATACAGATGTGGCCAGTGTTGGCAACTTGTGATATACACATTAAGTGTATATGGTATATAGATATGACTTTTTACAATCAGGTGAATATTTGACTCATACTGACTTAGTTTTTTTGCCGTCTGGTTACTGCAATGAGGTCAGTCACAAGGACAACAACAATAACAGGTCACCAGGATCCTGCTCATCCACCTGCTCATATGCATAGAGCATAAAAACACAAATTAAACATGTTGTTAAAGTATAGTTTTAGTTTACGTTTTCAACATCTTTGTTATTTGTTCATTAGGTTGCTTGTTTGTTTAAATTTACACTTTTATTGTATTATTTTCCTTTCCTTTTTTTTTTTTTTTTAATAATTTTTAAACGTATTTCATTCTATTTAGATTCCTATATCTGAGAGCAAGATAGGCCATGATGGGAAAGATTCTCAAAATTATTTTTATCATATTTACTGCAGGTTTGTGTTCTATATCTTGTTGTTGTCCTTTTTAATTATGTTTTTTCCCTTTTTTTTCCCCCCAGTTTAATAAATGAAACATTTCTACTATACACACAATCAGTAACCACACAGTATACGGAGTAAATGTAAGGCACATGCAGAAAGAAAAACAATATACTGTTATACTGTTAGTCAGCAACATCTCTATGTGCTTTGTAAAAGAAGTCTCTGAAGTAATATTCACATTATCAATGTCCAAGAGCTAGAGTAAAATATGCTGTCAAAATGAATACCATGCATTTTTATTTCAGAATTTAAGGCAATTCCTTCTGTCTATTATTTCAGAAAGCTCCTTTATTGTCTTGCAAATCGTACAGAGAGCTCACAGATTTCAGTATTCAACTTACCTGTAGATTTAGAAGATACCATGTGTCAGGAAAGCCCGTTCGTTTGGCAATGCGGATGTGGTGTGATTCAGCCGGTTGTAGAGTGTTTGCAGGGCCAGTCTGGTCTTGAGGCAAAGTCTCATTTTGTTCTGATATTACAACGATCACTTGCCACTGAAACCCTATTGGACAATCTGGAAGAATTTATGACCTGTGGAATATTTTCGTGTGTCCTCAGTGCGAAAACATCGTCTTCTCTTTGTTCCAGATGATGAAATATAACCCTAAACAGTCTTTCGCAAGATGATAAAGGGGTACAATTTGTTAATTGGCAGGTATTCATATTTAAAAGCCAGTTCCTTTCAGATTTCATTTATTCATTAGACAGAAGGTTAACCTTTGCTCCACCAGATAGATTTCCTGTCAATGGCACAGGGATTTTCTTTGTCGCAAAACGTCCTCAGTTTGGTTCTGATAAGACAAGAAGGATCACAACAGCGCAGCAAGAATGCATTAACTATTACATTTTAAACCACATTTATTATGGCCACAGGAGCAACCAAAGCTGTTGCCCAAACCAACCGGATTCAACAAGTACTGGTTTTTTGAGATCATGTCTGATAAGAGAGATAAGACACATTCCTCTGAGCGATAACCTGGTAAAAGCAATTCACTGACTATATAATGGGTAAGTGAAAACACAGACATATAGAAAACAGCACTGGTTTCTGCACCACAGAAAATTAAAATACTCAACAGTGATACTTGATTACAGTGTAAACAAACAAGATTCATTATGTAACCCATAATTAAAGGTGCCGGATGTAATTGCTTTCTAAAGCAGTTTTTAAATTGTTCAGTTAAACTCTTTTCAAATCCTGATGAAATTAAATAAAATAATTGCTGGTCTGTAGCCCTGTTAATTATGCAGTAAACACGACCAATCTTTTCCTTTGAACCAAGCAATTGGTGGGTTTGACTCAGAACAGCTCTGATTGGCTGGTATACTTGTCAGTCTTCACCTGTTCTTGTTCTGTGTCCCAGGCGCAGAAGTAGAAGCTGCCAGATAATGAGTCAAGCAGAGAAACTGCAGCCAGTATTTACAGTTAAATGCTAGAAACAATTCAGGCACTTTTGCAGTTACAACAACAGTTAACAGCTAACAAAATAGCAACAACTGTACAATGCAGGCTGCCATGGAGGCCAGGGTTTGAGAATGAGAGGCATGTTTTCACCAGGCAGCAACAGCCTTCATCACCTGCTGAAGCTGTTTGGAGCTGTCAGCAGTCTGAGCTTTGAGGAAACTATGAAAGAGTCATAGAAGGTGAGAGCCCCGGCTGTGACTGATAATGGAAACAAGAGAAACAATGCCAAACATTCAACATAAAGTAAAGCAGCTACTTCCTTATACCAATGGTCCTACATTGTGCCATCCAAATGGTCACAGCTGGAAATTGCACCCACCGTCCACTTTGACATTCCTGCCTTGCTTACTTAACAGCTCATTAATGAAATTAACCCTCCAAAAATAAAATAAGTATAAAAATAAAAACAACAAATATATGATTTCTGTCAGGAAATGTTAAAATGACAAATGCATACCGGTTAGGGTGGCAACATAAAGTGTGACACAGGTTTACACGGACCAGAATTAATGATTAACTCTGCTAAAATTTATTTTATGTTTACGCAACTTAAAATTTTGCTTCGCTGGCAAACAGAGCAATAATGTTTAGGCTGTTACAAAGATGGAAATATCAGGATAAAGCAGCTGCCCTCTTCCTTGATTGTTGATTTCCCTACTATTGACAGCCACATGGCATGCATCATATGGCAAAGGGAACATGTGACAAAACCTGAACTCATAATTCACCCTTTTGTCAATACATGGTGTTGGCCATTCTGTGAGACGGCACACCACTGCTCATCTACACAGAGACCACGACAGTTTCCTACCTTTGTCCTGCAACCATGACTGAGACTCCGTGTTCTTTCAGATTAACTCATGTCTCCATAATTATCTGCTGCTTTATCTCAATCTCCTACAGACCCATTGTAATTGTAATGCAGGAAATACACGCAAAGCTATCACAACAATAAGCAGCTGGAGCCTCCTGTGTGTAGAAGCAGGGAGACATACAGTCGGAGCAAACCCACTTTTGTTCTCACTGTTTACAAAGGATCGCTGCGAGGCATGTTGAACACCAGGGGTAATTAATTACACAATGTAGGTCTTACTCACGGTTGTGGGTCATTGTGATGGACATTCGTGGATAGAGGAGTTTTCTGAGCATGTGGTTTCAGTGTCCCAGACAAGCCTATTTAAGTGTCATTTCAGGCTGAAACCTTAAGAAAAGGATGGTGGGGATGGTGGAAGTCTGGCATACAGTTATCAGTCCTATGTGAGTGGGATTTACTGCAATGATGCCTTCACAAACATTTCTTCACCACAGTCTGAAGAAGGCTGCCTTATTGCTGTGGTTAGTTGGTAAGTGCAACTTTCATAATGTAATATATAATGTTATTTCTGAATTAGTTCATAGCTGTGGTTCAATTTTCTTCGTCTTCCAATTTTTCAGGGTGTGGACACCCTGCACCCAACTGCACAAGTCGCAGATGCCTCGCTGAAATGCTAATAAACAAAAAATATGAATCTCAACCACAGTATGAAAACTGCACCCGGATAATACGTGTGCCTTTAATTGAGTACCAAACGCTTGCAGTTGTAAGTATTGTGTTGTACATTTTACAGAGTAAACTGAGCATTTCCTACTGGTAAAACTCTCATAACTTATCAGAGAGCTTCCATACTTAAATTTGTAAAATGTCTTATGTCATTTCACCTGTGTTAATATAAACCTGCTGAACATGTGTGTTTAAGTCTGCACACCAGCAGTGTTTACCTCTTCTATTATCTTTCTTTAACAGGATACAAAGAATCTCCGCCTGATTAGTCGACTGCAAGCAAAAATTGTAAGCTTTAAGATGAAGACAACTGAAATGAAAAGAAACAATGAGTGTGTTCCTGCCATGTGAATTCTGATTTAAACCACAGGTATGGAATGATCCTGCTTTGAGGTGGGACACATCTGTCTACAATTATGATGAAGTGGTCTTGCCAGTAAGTAAAGTCTGGACCCCAGAGCTCCATGTGACAAATGGGTAAGTTAGTTATACAAGTTTATATTATTATTATTTTAGCCACAAATTAAAAATATTGCAATTTAGCTGATACAGCCATTTTCTCTTATGTGCTTAGCATAGAAACAACTATGAAGCACGCCTCCCGTGATCTGCTGGTGAGAAGTAATGGCACGCTTATCCACACTGTGACCATAAATGCTGAGGTCAACTGTGAGGTCAATCTGTTCAATTATCCCTTCGCCGCCGATCAATGTCCTGTCGCAATTCAAACCTGGGCTATTGACGGTGAGCTCAGCAAAACACAAAACAAATAATATTAGGGTATATAATACATAATAATAATATATTCTGCTGATTATCTGGAGCAAAGTGAGTAGCTAGTGATAATTTCCTATTTTTGCCATTGGATTATTATTATTTTTATTGAAAATAAGTAACATGTTAAAATTCTTTTGATCTATATATGTTTGTCATAAAAATGTATGTTATTTTTCAATGTATGCTTACTTAAGTTCCAACTACAAGTAGTTTTATATTATTATTTGTATTTCATTTACATCTAGGTATCTTTAGGTTTCAATGTCACATTATTATTATTATTATTATTATATAGGCAATAAACTGTGTTTTGTATTCCCACCCAGGATGTGGAACAGAGCTGGTGCTGGGTGAGCTGAAGATGATCGACGGTACCCAAGGAGACTGGAACACTGATTTTGTGACCTTAAAGAAACAGAGAGATGACCGTAATTACATCATGGTAAGGTCATTTACATGAGGGTGTGTCACTCATTATTACTGTTGGTAATGACCACAGTAGTAGTAGCTATTTAAATCTACACTACAAACTTTTCATTATTTAACTTTTTTTTAAATTTTTATTTGAAAGTGCTTTTAGATAAATTATTCTCAACTATCTCAGGTACATTTTTAAACTTTTTTTTAAGATTTGTAGATTTTTTTTTATATTTTTTCTTCTTCTTCCATTTTACTTTCTTATTTTCACCTCTTGTAACACTTTTAGTCTTCTGAAAAATTTCCTTTACACTCTTCCTTTACACTCACAATTTTTTTATGGATTGACATTTTTAACTTTGTATTTATTTTTCTGTGTTGTTTCTAAATGTTCCTGTACAGCACCATGAATCTGGCTTTGTGTATGAAAGGTGCTCTATTAGTAACTGTTAGACGTGTGAGGTGATGATAGCTGCACTATCATCTTTCTCTCTCTCTCTCCTACCACCTCCACTATGGGTCAAGATGGCATCCCAGGACTGAGCTGGCTTTTTTTAAAAAAAAAAGCAAAACAATGTGTCCAGCCTCCTTCAGACAACCCTAAAAAAGATGACTGATGCCACTGCAGAGTCTTAAAAGGTCAATGTCAATCTACAGTATTTGAATACACTGGATATAAGGAGACCTGATGTCAAAAGACAGTGAGAGTGACAAGTCGAAACAATTTTCAACACAAAGTTAAAAAAGTGAAATCATTAGAGAATTCTTTGTGGACACATTTGAACCTGAAATGATAAAAACACCATAATAAATAAAAAAGTTCTGTATCTCTATCCTAGTACAATTCTGTCCATACTCCTCAGGTGTTCCTGAGCATCAAATACAGCAACCCCTTCATCACGTTACTGTTGCCCACCATTCTGATCGTCTTGGCTGATGTGGTCAGCTTCTCCCTGCCTCTGCAAGGTGGAGAACGCAATTCGTTCAAGGTCACTCTGGTGCTCAGCTTCACCATGTTCCTCAACATCCTCAACGATAAACTCCCCGGAGACAGCCAGTGCAGCCCCATCATCAGTCAGTCAACTCGCCTGCATGTTATAAAAACACAGACACCCTTGCAACACATAACAAAACGCGAGAAAAGTGTCACAGTTTGTGACACGACTAATCATGCATTTGTGCGGCAGGAATCCACTTCTGCATCTGTCTGGTGCTCCTGGTCCTGAGCATGCTGGTGTCCTTGGTGCTGACACGGGTCGCCAAAGATGGGGGCATCAGTTTCTGCTGCTGCTCCGTAAAACTTGTACCAAAAACCACAGGAAACATAGAAGACAACGTGGACGAGGGTGAGGAAGATTTGATTGTAAACAAGTATAGGTGTGTTAGGTTAGTAGAAAAACAACATTCTGTTAAACATTCAGCTTCTCAAACCTTACAGAAACCAAACCTGACATCAGTGTCGTTCAGCCGGACGGTCCAGAGGAAGAAAAACAAATGCTTAAAAAGGTGGTCAAATTCCTTGATGATTTTCAAGCCAAGGACATGGAAAATGAGAAAAATCAGAAGTTTGCCGATGCATTGGACAAAACATATTTCTGGATCTATCTCATTGTTGGCACTGCATACTTCTGTGTAATGACTACTGTGATGGTAATGTATACATGTGAAGTTAACCACTTTGACTTCTGGTACTAATGTAAATGACAAACGGTGCCATTGTTTGTAAAAACAAACGCAATGAGCAACACGCAGGATTTCATAAACTCAGTCACAAAAGTAAATTAACAGGCAAATGCACAGTTTCAAACACTGATATAAAACTCTAGTATAATGTAAATCATGAGGCACAGAAATATACAGTAAAGTAAGACTTGTATGTTTAGATGTAGCACATGTATGTATGTGTTTGCATATACTGTATACAGCTTTTGTAAATGAATAAGAACAGATACATGTGAAAAGAAATAATAACTTTTTTGTTATTACTATTCATAATTGTGTTCTAATTTTATCTCGCTCTCTTTATATTTTGTGTGGAACAACAACAAACTCACTGCATTATGGTGCTAGTCTGTATATATATATATATATATATATATATATATACATTGGTTTTTTTTTGATGTGTCTACTAAACTAAATGTATACAACATGTGTGATAAATATCATATACATGGTAAATCATAGAACAACTTTAAAATGGGAGGCACACAGCAAAACCATGATCCCTGCAGTTCATATCAAGTGATGCAACAAAAAAATGAAGTCATGAGTGAGACACTGAATGTTTGACGTTGCTTTGTGGCCACCGAGTGGTTGTTTATGTCCACCATATAACTCTATAGTGGAGTGAAAATATTTTCACTCATGTAAATAGTAAATAATAAAACCAAAATAAAGAGCAATTTATCTGGTCACCTACTTCCTTAGTTTGTTCTTTTTAGAGCTGCTCAAATATGCTCAATAAGATTCACATTTCCAAATCAAAAGTAAAACTTTATTGCATTGATTTTAAAATACAACATCCCAGGCTTGGGTAACTGACAATTATTTGTAAAACACACATTTCTCCCAACACACTACACTACAATAAAAAAAGGAATATCAGTTATGTGTTTTGTTTAATTTTAAAATTAAAATCAGAAAACAAATATCATATTCATATTCAAAGGTGCTACCTGACAGAAAGAGCTGTCAAAAAGTTCAAAATTCAAACCAAGAGAACAATTTCTCAGAAAAGTGCCCTGAATTTCGGACGATTTCATGATCCAAGTCCACCCACAGTTTACCCATATTAACATCACCCTCTAACTTTTATATATGTTTACATTACTGTGCATCTGAGTGTGATTGTGATGGCTATTTTGACTGAACATAATGTCTTCTTGTGTTCTTTAAGCCCAACAGGAGCTGGAACTTCTTGGTGATAAACTCAGCTCATGCTATAACACTTCACATGCTCAAATAACTGTATAGTATTTAATCTTCAAATGACACTATGTTTTAAGTATGTTCCTTACTAAAGAAATGTTGCCTGTCATTCCTTAAATTGTCACTCAACAACATGCACAGGAAACATAATCAAAATCCACAAAACCTCAGAAAAGATCAGCCACTTTTTCAACAGGAATCAAGTAAATAGTGTTCTCCCAGTTTAGTTTTCTGTAACAGTACAGATTATTGTCACTTAGCCTCTTCACCTTCAGAGTCCCTCTGCTTCATTGCCCTTAGTGGAAAAATTAAGATCATAAATACAGTATATTTTAATGCAACAATTCACTATATAAAATGTGAAGGAATGGAACATAATAATACCTGTTTAAAAATCTGAAGGCCAATGTAGTTCTTTGCCAAACTTCTCAGGTTGGACTTTCCACCCAGCTTGCATCTGACATAACCGTACAAGTTGGCCCATTGTAAAACCAAGCCCATTAACACGACAGCCTGTGAGACAAACATGATCACAAACGTTATTTATTTTCCTTTCAGACTGACAGACATACAACTGACGTCCATTCATAAAAAAAAACAACAAAACTGACCAGCCACTTAATCTTAAAGGAGAAGATGGTGCTGACCACCATCAGCATCCAGAAGATGGGGCACACGATGAGTCCAAGCCAGAAGATCCGTGACTCAGCACTGGTTGTGTTCACACTCTGTATCTGTAAAATGTAAACAAGGTTCTGTCATGTCCAATGACACCACGTGGCATTCTTATAAGAGGACAATGCAGTTGTTTTATGTAACACTACCTCCTACTGTCCATGCTGCTTCATTACAATGTAAAATGGTTAAAAATAACACAAGACAAATACTGACAGGTGAAATTCTGCAAAATGCAGTCTAAGAAAGTATAGTTATACACAGTACAATTCAAAAATATCAGATCTTGAGTAATATCACTAGTACTCTGCAGAAAGCTGTGGTTATTTGCTACCATGGTCAGGTTTAATTGTGAGAAAGACTCCACTGGTTAACTCACTGTGCTGCAGTAAAGCTTAAAAGAGTCTACTGTAAAAGTCAGCACATTGCTCTTCTACTTACCTTCTTTGACTCAAACACCCAGTGGCTCTTTCCATCTTCATCCACTTGATTCCACCAGCGAAGGCCAACCAATAATCTGCCAGATACATTCTTAGAGTAGAGAAAGAGAAACAGTATGGATGAAAACTTAGTTCTTTGATTTGATTTAGTCTGTTATCATCACCAGATACACTCACTGGCCACTGTGTTACCTACACAGAACACCTAACAAAGTGACAGGAGTGGCATCCAGTGTGGTCTTACACTGCTGTAATCTATCAGCTTCGAGGTTTAAGGTGATGTGCCTTTAGAGGTAATCATTCTACATGCTGTATCTTGGTTGTAACGAGTGGTTATGTGAGTTAATGTTGCCTCCCTTTCATTTTGATCCAATGTGGTCATTTTCCTTTTCAATCAGACATTAGCAATGCTTTTTACCCCAGAAAACTGCTGTTCAGGTCCACACGGTTGGTGTAGTGGTAGCACTCTGTCTTGCTAGCAAGAGCCAGATTTGTGACCCAGTTGAAACAAAGGCCTTTCTGCATGGAGTTTGCATGTTCTCCTCGTGTGTGCGTGGGTTTTCTCCTGGTTTCCTCCCACAGTCCAAAAACATGCAGATTTGGGGATTCAGCATATTGGACACTCTAAATTGGCAGTGAGAGTGGATGGTTGCTGTCAGTGTTTGTCTCTGTGTGGCTCTGTGATTGGCTGGCTACTTGTCCCACAGGTGTATCCCACCTTTAGCCCTATGTCAGCTGGGGCACCAGCGTTCCCCGCGGTAGAAGGTGAGTGAGAACTGCTGCTCACTGAATATTTTTTTTGTTTTTCAGATCATTCTCTCTAAACCCTAGAGAGTGTTGTGTAGATCAACAGTTTCTGAAAAGTTTCTGAAAAAAGACTGGCTCAGACCAGTCTTGACACAAACAAAGGGAAACAGTACACTAACCCACTGATCAGTAAATCCATGGCTAAAACATAAGCTGAAACAGTCACCTTGACAGTCCAGAAGTCACATGACAGCAGGAGAATGATGGTGACCATACAGGCAATAAAACGACCGCTAATGAAGTCACAGAATAAGTACACCACAATGGCACTTATTCGGAAGAAGAGGTGGAAAAATGAAGCCAGAGGATGCCTGAAACAAAGATGGTAGTTTAATCGTTTAAATGGACTAAATTTGTTCAGAAATACGGAACAGGTTGTTAGCCAAGAAAGTAGCAGGTCTTACCTAATTTTGGATTTCCTCTGACTGGCGTGGTCATGGTCTTCGCCAAAAAGTGGGGCATCCTGAGAGTCCTGAAAAGAAGCATTTCCAGGTAGGACTGAAGCTGAAATCAATTATTAATCAATTACTAAATTAATCAACTATTTTGATAGTTGATTACTCAGATGAGTTTTTTTGGTAATAATTAAAACGTATTCTGATTTTTCAGCTTCTTAAATGTTAATATTTTCTGACTTCTGGTTTGCTCCATATGACAAATAAATCATTAAAACTGTAAAGTGAGAAAAGAATCGACGGATTAATCGATCATGAAAAGAATCTTTAGTGTCAGCTCTATTTCCAGGTGAACGCTGACGTGCAGAATTGACTGTTTCCTTGGCTCAGGTCGCAATTAACGTATCGAAAATGACCAATATTTTACGTCTAAAACATCACTTTAGACTCACATGGTGTTAAATAATTACTATTTTCTCTTAATCGACAGAAAATCCAATCTGAGATGAATTACCTGTCGCAGCATTTTTTGATTGGGATACTTCAGGATGTCGTTACTGGTGACGTGGATGTAAACAAACCCTTGTGCTAAGGACCCCAAGTTAGTGTGACTTCACATTTGCCTGACGGAAAGGTAAGCACTGCGTGTGTATATTGTTTTAATGTAAGTAGGTACTTGTATTTCAGTGAAGAAAAATGTTTTTTATTCATTAATAATTTGTTAATACACACAGATTGTATAACAAGATTATTTACCGCAACCAAAAAATGCTCATTTCCAGCAGTTCAAAAGCATAAATAAATTAAGTTTATTATTAACTCAGAAAACACAACAATTATGAAGTGGTGTATTTTTTAAAATAAATATTTACTTGAGAAACAATTAAGAAACAATTGAGAAATTGTTCATTTATAATCAATAAATAATAATAAAATCCACCTTTAAAATATGCCAGAGTAGATTTAGCTGATAATCAGAATTCACTATTACATCACAACAAGAACACCAAATGCTTTCTTTTCATTCAGCTTTTTTATTTTGTGCATTTACAGCATGAAACAGTAAATTGTTCAAGATCAACATTAATGATATTTTTCTTTTGAAATAAATTATGAATACATTTTTATTATCACATTTACAGGAAGTGTGACCAACAACACGTGATTATATTCTTCAGTCAACATCTATTTAAAAAAACAGTGAAAATAATGACTTCATTCAACAAAGCATGATAAAAACAGAGTACCTCTAAAATGTGTATAAAAGTGTTTCACAATTTCAAAAACGTTTAGCTTGACAGGTTGTGTGTTACGAGGTCAGAAAAACCTCAAACAGACTGGCAACTGAATGCATGCGGTAAAAGATGCCAAAAGGAAGGCCAATATTGACGACAGCAGCCCATATGTCAAATGTGTAGAATTCCGTTTCTGTGTCATGGTCGAACTGAGGACGAGCACCGAATGCTGGCATGATCCACAGCTGTAGATGCGAGAAACAAAAGAATGGGGTAAAGAAACATTTTTTGAATTTTTAAACAATGAATTTGAAGCAGCGAAGGGCGAGTTTACTCACTATGATGTTGCCAAGCAGCAGGAAGACACAGACCTCCTTTAACACCCGTCTCTTCCATGACAGTTTGCGTTTGTGCTCAGCCATGTGCCCATGCACGTTGTGCTCTGTGGGTACTTCACTGGACTTTTTATCCATGTTTGATTCGTCGAGGCTGCTCACACCTTTGCCTTGCTGCAGCACATATGGATTTGAAACCACAGTGACTGGGAGCGATTCATGGAAGGGCTCCCGATGCAAACCTTCGATTATGAATAAGTTCTGCAGGCCCAACTGGATCACCATCAGGATAGCCCAAGCCAGATTAAGCCTATTTAGGTAGCCTTTGGCTCCAGTTGCTACCATGGCTACAATACTGAAATAGCTGATGATGAACTGTCCCAGTGAGGCTCCCACCAGCAGCCCCACATCCAAGCTACGTGTTGGATTTTTCTCCAAAACATGCTCCCTTTGGTCTACCTTGTAAGTTACGTAGCCAATCACACTAGAGATTGACATCGTGGTGACTATGACTATATTCATGGCAAAGTGCATCATCATGGCTTTGTCTTTTGCACTGTCATCATAGCTATCCTTTGCCATCTCCATCTCATATGCTATAAAGGTTGCCAGACCTGCTACAAATATGACAACTCCTGCTACAGGACCAAGAAATACATCTTTCGGATTCATTTTGAATTTGTGATGGGAGTGGTCATCTACTACTCGACCTACATTTTTCCACATGACATAGGCCATAGCAGAAGCAAAGAGACTGTACTCAATATTGAAAGGGTACAGATAGTAGTAGGCCGATTTGAAGATACCACATGAAGTATGGCTGCACTTGCAGCTGCTGTCTCCATAACTTGCTGGAAGACAGAACAGAACACAGAGAGAAAGACGCTTTATTCTGTGGGATTTTTTTTTGTGATTTAGTGATTGTATGTACTTGATAGCTTAACTGATTACCTCTCTGGATGTACAACTCTCTTTGAGAGAGTTTACTGGCATTGCTTTCATAGTCAGGAATAATTGTATGGTGAACAGATTCCTCAGTGACTGCTGTCATCCACACGATCAGGTTTGTGGAGAGGGTGAGCATCAGACCACAGCTAATTTGAGGAGGGAAACAAGAGAGAACATTTAGAGACAAATACTGTAAAAAACAAACAAACAAACAAAAAAAAAACAAACAAAAAAAAAAAACGAAGGATTTGTCACCTACCGTGTTATATTATTTTGCAGCTGCACACAGTCCTTTGCATGGAACCAAAAGAAGTATGTCTGCAAAATTATTCCAAAATAATCTCAGTGTTGTACAAACTCAGAGACTTTAGTCTACGATGTGGTCAATGTAACAGGCTGGCATTTTAGACTTTTTTACCTGCACAAGTAAAAAAAAAAATTGCACCACAGGAAATGCAACCTTAACACCGGAGTCACAGTGGAGGTAGCCCACATAGCTGGCTATCTTGAAAATGTCCATAAGAATGCTCAAAAGTCCAAATAGCACAAGTCCCCCTGACAGGAAAAGAAAATAGAGTAGGAGACACATTTAAGTCCAATGAAACTTTGTAAGTAAAATACTATTTTTTTTAATAATAATTAATAATAAATAATAATACTTACCCCTGAGCCATGTTGGTCCAGCATGGGCATCCTTGTAAACAACAGCATTTTCATTCCTGGCCACAAAGATGCAGTAATAGACCATCCAGATGGATGTGAGGAGGAGAAGGATAATTTGGTAAATCTGCAGGTCCGTGCTTTTGATGTTAATGTCGTTGTGTGCAGTGCCACTGGCCAAAGCACATCCCAGGAGCAAAAGGTTTATACAAATGACCACAGACACTATCCATCCCCAGTTTCGGATCTTCTCCTCCCCCCCGGCTGCACAATAAGTGACGTTCAGATCGGGTTCACACGTGGCTGTTGCTTGGCTTGTTGCAATGATGTTATTGGACAGGTGGATATCTTCCATCTCCTTGTCTTTGGCTGTTAGTCTGCATGGTTCACAGGGGTTGCTGTCTGTCAGACAGTGGCATGGACGACCGGTGTTTAGACACATGTTCCTCTTCCCCAGATCTGTTCACAAATGAATGTCACACGCATCTGGCTGCATATGAGACATTACAGGTTTAACAGCTACACCCACTGACTGACTGATTGAAGGAATCACAGATCCCGCCCAAGTGAAACTTTTCCATGAACACAAAGTCAGCATAATTTTCTCCCTGTCAGTGCTACACAAAGGAGCAGTTTCAAATAAACAAATGGGATTTAATTTCCTCCTCTTGTGCCCCTCATTTTGGCAAGTAATGCATGACAACAAGGCAGCAATGAATAATATTTGTGTGTGTTATCTAAACAATTTACATGAAAAAGTCAAAATGTTGCCCTCCATCTTTGCTAAAATCTGAAATAACATTTGGAGAAATTTCACTGCTGAATAATAATTTAAAAAATAGCTTTAACTGTTTGCCAAGATTGGGCAGTTTAACAAAGCCGGGACCTTATAAAAATAAAGAAAAAGTTTCAGGATACATGTAAGCCTACCTGATGTAGTCTGATCCTGAGCAGCAGTCTGTAGCAGAATGATCATGGCTTTTATACCCCCTCCAAAACCAGAGTTGTTTACTGTAGAGACATGAATGTCAATAAATCTGTTATTAACAAAACCATATTATTACCAAACACAGTGTGTTGTGCACAAAATATTCCTGTGAAGTTCAAAAGATGTTTTCAGGAAAAGCATTTTCTTAAAAATAAAAACCGGTTCCTTTTCACACGAACAGCAGATTTTTTGATTTTATACAAATAGATTTTAAATGTCAGTCTCTCGCATTGAGGTTTTAGCAGCATTGAAGTTTTAGTGTGCACAAAATAAATGTAAAAGTCAACATGCAGACTTTGATCATCAAAAAAAAATATTGCTGTGTTTTTTGGTAGGTTTTCCTAGTGTCTTTTTTTTCATTATTCCCATTAATACCGCGTGTAACATGCAGGTAACGGTAATGAATCCATGTTTTACTACATATGACCTACAGTAAATTCTCTCAACAGGTGTAGCAAATTATTCCCCAATTATTTGATTCAGTGCCTGAAGTTAAATACCTTGAGCTCTTAAATGGTATGACACGTGCCTGTGGCAAACTCCTCAAGGCAGAATGCCTGAATTTAAATGCCTGGCCACTTTCTTTTTACCTATTGTTATGTAGGTTTCACTTGGGTGATAAATATCTACGGACCTTAGTTTCTGAGTCACTGGTTAAGCATGCTTAGGTTAGATCAATGCTACAGTCAAATGCTTTTAATGGCAGCAGGTTTTTCCCAACACTTCCATCAATAAGGGAAGTGTGAAAAAGATGTTCTGGTATGCATCTATACCAGAACATCTTTTTCACCAAAACCTAATGTGTGAACACTGACAGTCTCCATCCAATGAAATGATGGTCCAGTGGTCAGTACTGATCACTTAATCTTTCTTTTGAGCTTTTATAGGCAAACACACTGTATATCCCTTTCAAGGGATTGTGGCTGACTGCAGAGGTACTTTTCTATTGCAACCCCATCAGGAAATACTCCATTGTTCAACCTGAAATTGTCTAGTGTGTCTTACCAGCAAGAAGTTCAACATGAGAACAATAGTTTATTGAAAGGAAGACGGAAAATAAAGAGCACACACTTACACAGTAATACTTTCAGATGTCAAATGTGTTCATCATTTCCTGCACAGGTGTATGTAATTGCAACTTGAAATTGCATAAACGGGGAATGGGTGATTCAGTCTTCAGCTTCCTATTGAATTAGTTTGGAGGAATAAAGGAGATTTGTTGACATATTTTATTCAAATATAACTCAAACATACATGTATTGATTTAGATTACATATTATGTAATAAAAATGATTAAATATGCACACAATTCCACCAACAGGTAAAAACGTAAAATGGGGGGAAAAAAGCACTTTTAAAGTGTCTTGGCACCGACAGGAGAGGTGAGTCAAAGTCACGCGTCTCTGGTGTCCCGTGACAAATAGAGACGGCACTAAACAAATGTAACTGGTCTCAAAAGGTTTGGGGTGAAACTCGTTCCCCGAAGAAGTCTCTGTTTTGCGGAGTTCGATTGGTCCGAATATGTTTTGGACCACGCCGGCCACCGGGAGCACTATACGCACGCCGCGCGCACCGTGTTGTCCCTGGATACCAGAGACGCACTCTGCCGGTGTGACTCTCCACAGTTGACTGACTATAGGGAACCCGCGGTGCAAAGGGGCACTTCGGCGGCTTTGTGCCCACCACATGCCCGAATGACGATGACGACGATGATGGTGGTCCTGGTGACGCGTATTGGAGCCGAGCAGGGAGGACTAATTCTGCACCATGAATGACAGGTACCACAAGGCGGCCCGGGACGGCTACCTGGACCTGCTGAAGGAGGCGACTCGGAAGGATCTCAACGCACCGGATGAGGATGGCATGACACCGACGTTATGGGCTGCATATCACGGCAACCTGGAGGCTCTGCGGCTCATCGTGGCAAGGGGGTGGGTGGAACGTTTATGAAATAGGTATTTAAGTGCGCAAACTTTGTAACCATGGCATCGCTTTAGAGCAAAAAATTTTGTTATGGGAAGTTAGGCTGTAGTAATATCATCTTATTTTTATAGTAATGTGTGTGGTGAAGATGGATTTTCACTTAATAATGTAGTAGTTGTTGATTCAGATTCCCAAACATTACATGCGAAGATATACACTAAGATACTACCTATTATTTCTAATTACAAACCTATTACATGGACTTTGGAAAGCTACAACAATAATGTTCCTCTGTCATGCAGTGTTACGGTAACACTATATGTTCAGTAATTCTTGTATAAAATTATTTTGGACAGATGTGACAAAAACTATTGTGGGCTGAATTCTATATTTGAACATAGTATATTCATACTTATCACATTATAAATAAAAGTTCAAGTTAAAACTTCACCAATGCTTTTGAGGTTTTCCAGTGCAGTAATGGTTCTGTAACTCCTTTTGGAGGTCATATATACAGTATATACATTGGTTACTACTACTACATTATAACTTAAAATTGGACTACTGATTTTTGGAATCAGTGAAGGCTTTCATAGCACAACAGTGACCAAGGTCAAACAGTTGGTGCAGCTGATGGTCCACTGTCATCTATGGAACAGTATTATGAAACATTCATCCTCTATGAGAAATTCTTCGCATTCTTTCAAGGGTAACTTTTTGCGAAAAACCAGAAGATGGAGAAAAAAATAATAGCATACCAAGTCCAATCGAGCCACACGTTTTGATATATTATTTGTCAGTATTCGCTCAGAGTGTATTTGAGTTATTAGCGACTGAACAATGTATGGAAGAAATATAAGAAGAAATGCGCACAATAACAATAGTGTGCTGTGCAAGAACTGCATTACTAATAAACTGGTGTTTAATGTTTACCTTTAAAAGTGAAATTCAAGTTCTTACAGTGGATTTTACTTCTTTTAATGTAGGCCATTGTCTAGGGATACTGTGTGCTGTGTGAAAGGGTAAAGACATGCCTGTGTGCAGTTCATGGACAGTTGGAATGAGGAAACATCCAACAGCTTGTTTATCATCTTCCCATCTTTTCTGGCTGGCCTGGTTTACCTGCCAGTCAGAAAAACTTGGCCCATTGTGACTTAATTGACTCAGGCTTACTGTAAAAGTGAGTCAATGTCCTATATCACCATTTACCTCATTACTTGCAAAATGTCACAATCTGGCCAAAAAAAGCATTTATTGTAAATGTTTTTTTTAAACAAACACACCAGCGGCAAACTGAAGCTTCATGTGCTATGCAACATGGATTTCCCATGGATACAGTATGAACAAGGCTCCGAAGATGTCTGTCTTCCAGCGACATAGTGGTCCTGTATTGATAACACTAAACATAAACTCTTGTTTGACATGAGGTACTAAAATGAAGCATTAACAGCTGTCATAATGTTTCACCGAGGCACCAGACTCGTGAGACCTGGCAGGGATATCGAAGAGAAGTTAAAGCCACTTCATAATTTCATGGGAAAGATGCCTTGCTCTTCTATTTTTGGAAAATATATTGTATTGGGTCATCTTCAGTAATATCAAGCTGTCAAAGGAGATGAAGATAAAAACAGCCCATAATGTGATAAAACGCAGGACGGTAAAGGGTGAGCAGAAGTATCTCAGCTGCAGTCAGCATTTTACTAGGACACACATAAACGATGTCACATAATGCTGTCATGTTCGATGATCCCATCTGAGGACAACTGTGTTGTATAATCTGAGTAGTGAAGGTGATCACTGTTTCATCTTAGCATAAAACTTGTACATAGCTAACAACTGTTTATCTTTTCTTGTCAGTTTATGGCATGCTGGGGCATTATCATATATTCTGTCATCACTATTCAGAGCAGGGTCATTCCTTTGTTTGATCATTGCTCTCGTGTCACTTTTTGGGCTGTTCGCCACACGCACTCCATCATGCAGACTGATGATATTGACGCATCTATGCTCAGGCAATCTGTGGCCCTAAAGCTAATTTATTCTTTGGAGGTGTTTGAACATAAATCTGTCGAGACAAAAAAAAAAAAAAAAAAAAAAAAAGAGCAGAGGGCTGAAATTAGAGTTGGACTTTCCTAATCGCTGCACAGGCTCGGTCTGGCAGAGCTGACACACATTCCCTGTGTGAAAACATGACAGCACTGTCCATCAATAATAAATCTGCACTTCAACATCAGCTTCATGTCCATCGCATCAAATATTTAGCAGTCTGTACGTGGCAACTTTGGAGGAGGGAGGAGACTGGACACAACACAGTTTAGTAAACATGTCATGCCGGGGCTGTAACAACAACTAGAGGACCCTAAACTGGAAAGAATAAAAATGTACAGTATTCATTACAGTTTTATATATTAAAATTAAAAAATTAATTACATGCCCATGGGCAAACTGTCTGTACATTATGAATAAATTCTGTTTACAGTTGAATATTGATTATAAGAACTATATAACAAATATTAGTTTAAACAATATTTAAGTCATGAGCAAACAAATGAGCTTCCGTAGAGATAATGAATTTAGCTTATGATAAACAAAAAAAAAACACAAGTTCCATATAACTCTGTTATTCATATCATCCCACTTGCAACAACATTGAATGTTTTGACTTGAGGAATTCAGCATGACATCACTGGTCATGCACCATTGTCTTTTCTGAGTAAACTGCAACCTAGTATTCAGTCATCCCTGAAACTGGATACAGGTACAGGTAGTGTAGCAGTGGTGCTGGCAAGCTTGTGGTCATATTACAACCCTGCAGCAACAACACAGCAAATTCAGAGGTAACGCTAAGGTCTCGGGCTGTCAGCCAAATGTAAATATTGCTTGTATGTTAAGTCCTAGCCCTTCCTCTGGTGGTACTTGGAGGTAAAATCAGAAATGCTATACTCACTTATTTTCTACCTCTTTATCCCCCACATGAGGGTCGCGGGGGGCGCTGGTGCCTAACTCCAGCTGACACAGGGCGAGAGGCGGGGTACACCCTGTACAGGTCACCAGTCCATCACAGGGCCGCATAGAGACAAACAACCATTCATTCTCACATTCACACCTATGGGCAATTTAGAGTGTCCAATTGGCCTAATCCCCAAATCTGCATGTTTTTGGACTGTTGGGGGAAGCCGAAGAACCCGGAGAAAACCCACGCAAACACAGGGAGCACATGCAAACTCCGTGCAGAAAGGCCCCTGTTCCAACCAGGTCACGAACCCTCAAGAGTGCTTACCACTACACCAACCGTGTGGCCGAAATGCTATACTGTCCATCTTAATCTAATATCGCTACATCAGTGTTTGAAATATATGTGAGGAAGAGGAGGATGATGAAAGACCAAATTATCTTACTGAGAATAAATCTGCCTCCTGCGAAAAGTCCATAGCTGACTTTACTTGGAATGTTTACACCACTGTATTTTAATGTTGGTGATAATGGTGTTACTTCGAGAGCTCAGTATTTTCTCAGGTGGTACAAAAAGTAGGAGAATGACTGGTTTAGACCACACTTTTTATAATAAGACCACATTAATGATCCAGAGGTGGCAGGTCATTGCTGACATCTTAGACATATTCTGTGAGTATTAAGGTTGTGTCTCATATGTTTCTCATGACCCACAGAGGAAACCCTGACAAGTGTGACATATGGGGAAACACGCCACTTCACCTGGCAGCTGCCAATGGTCACCTGAACTGCCTCTTCTTCCTCGTGTCTTTTGGTGCCAACATATGGTGCCTGGACAACGACTACCACACGCCGTTGGACATGGCTGCCACAAAGAATCACATGGATTGCGTCCGCTACCTGGATTCCATCGCAGCCAAGCAGACAGGCCTCAACCCCAAGCTTGTGAGCAAGCTGAAGGATCGGGCCTTTCGTGACGCTGAGCGGCGAATCAAAGAGTGCATGAAGATGCAGAAGAAACACCACAGACGCATGGAGCAAAAGTTTCACAAGGAGGCTTCTGAGGCTTCTGCATCTGATGTCATGAGTTTCTCCAGCTACACCGGCAGCTCTGTTAGCCATAAGTTGCGCAGTTTCAATGCTGCTACTGTCAGCGTGCCATATTCACAGGTCAGGAACATTTTAAATATTTTTATATTAACGAATATACCCATGTTAATACATCTATTTCATTTATATATATTTCAATATATAAATGAATATCTATTTCAATATACATGTCATTCCTTTTCTTAAAGGAATGACATGTATATTTCCACAATTCAGTTTTTCAAACACCAAGTTTGCAAAACCCTCCTCCCAATTGCATAATATACTGTTCAGTGCAACTTCACTTATAATTCTAACAATCTCATGTTTATCAGGTAAAGTTTTTAAGTTGGTCTGATCCTAGTGAAATGATTAATACCAATATTACCATCAATTATCTATCATTATCAATGTCATGGCATATGTTACAGGATTTTTCAGTTTGTGTCAAAGTGGTCAATAAGCTGACCGAATAAATGTTCAAAGCATAAATCAATGAGGCTTTTACAAATGGACTGTGATAATTTATAAATATACTGGCTTCTTTATGAGTATTTTCTGTTATATCCCTATCCTGTTAGGCTACTCTCCATGCCACAAATCGAGGAAAGACAAAGATCCAGAAGAAGTTGGAGAAGAGGAAACAAGGAGATGGGACTTTTAAAATCTACGAGGACGGAAGGAAGAGTGTGCGCTCCCTCTCTGGACTTCAGCTTGGCAACGATGTCATGTTTGTCAAACAGGGGACATATGTAAACCCGAAGGACCGAGGCCGCCGCAACATCCGTGACATGTTCCCCAGAGACAATGATGATGCCATTTCACGTGCCATGAGTGAGCCTGATCTCCATGGGCCTGATATGGACTATTCTGAGATCAGCACTGACTCTGGACATGATTCCCTGTTCAACCGTCCAGGTTTGGGCACCATGGTGTTTAGGAGGAATTATTTGAGCGGGGGGATGTTTGACCTTGGTGGTCGGGATGATGCCAGTGGAGACCAATCAGGTAATAATACGCGATTACGCAGTCGACTACAGCAGTATCCGAGTCTAGATGAAGATAGTATTGGCAGTGCACGTAGCCTACAGGAGAGGAATGTAGAAGAACTTCCCTGGGATGAAATCGAATTAGGGCTAGATGATGATGATGAGCCTGAAACAAGCTCTCTGGAAGTCTTCTTGGCCACACAGAGTATGAGCGAGTTTTACTCAATATTTAAAAGAGAGAAAATTGACCTGGAAGCATTGCTTCTTTGCTCTGACGTTGATCTTAAGAGTATCCACATCCCCTTAGGGCCAAGGAAAAAGATCTTGGATGCCTGTAAAAGGAGGCTGGAGACTATAGATGACCCTGACTGTATTGAGGACACAGAATTGTGACTGCTGCGATTGACTGAGACTGCTAAGTTTTACAGTTGAGTGAGGCAATATCTTAGCAATGATATATTGTTTAATATGCCACCTGTGTAAAACTCCAGCACACTGGATATGATATGAAGTTAAATATGTGGAGGAGTGCCAACTTTCAATGTAAACTTGAATTTGCATGGACTTTTTTATGCAGGAGGAACCTCCATTCACACAAATAAATAAATAAATAAAGTCAATCAATGCATTGCTCCGTAGCACTCCCAGTGTTAAGATCTCTACATTGTACCTTTAGTATTTGATAACAAATCCTTTTACAGTCAGTAACTTTTTACTTGTTTAACTTGTTTTATTTATCAAGGAAACAGATGCTCAAGGAAACAGTAGCTGTTGAAGTTCCTCCAACTTTCTGCTCATCTAGCCTTAAAGGTCTGTGGACCATTGTAGAGGGAAAGTCAAAGGAAGTAATTGATTATTGATGATTTATGTTGACTGGTATGTCAGTGGTTAAAAAGCAAAAAAGGAAACAGTCAACATGAATATGTCAAACAAAAAGAGATCATTATTTCACTGTCTTAGCCCCAGAAGGATCATTGAAGAAATCCCCGTATGTTGGTTGACTGGAGATTCCCGTGCTGCATGGTTTAACAATGTGAAAGTCTATTATAGAGTTTAGTGCTCTGCTGTTTCATTGTATGCCATGTGGAATAGTTAACAAAGAGTCACTTGTGAGGTCTGTGTCCCCTAAACACGTTTGCCCCTGTGGGGTAAAGTCCTACAATCTTATGTGCCTGCATAGCTTGTGCCTGTGCATACAAATGTCTTTTTTCTCAAAATAAATCTATGACATTAACGTCACTGTAATTTTATTATTAAGTGTTACAACAAACACCAATTTAAAATGACAACAAGCCACTCAGCTGTTGCCGATGTATTTTATCGTGCACATTTACCTACTGCAGCAATCCCGGCCAGTTCTCACTGGCATCGAAGGCCAAGTGTTCACTGAGATATTCAAATTAACTGTAGTTTTTATAATTTTTCTAATTCACAATTTAATTACTTGTGCATGTTAACTTGATTGATTGATTGATTGATTGATTGATTGATTGATTGATTGATTGATACTTTATTAATTCCAAGCTGGGAAATTGAAATATCACATCCATATACCACATAACATCAATTAGTCCACAATTATTACAAGTTGAACGTAATAATGACACTCGTCAGAATTATACATACAGCACATAAACATTTGATTGTGTATGTACCCTTGAACATGCATGCATGTCTTTGTTAAAAATACATTAGTATTCCAACCGTTAACATTCGAAATAACAAAATTTGTCACAGGACCATATGTTGATGTTGAATTCTACATCTATTCTATTATAGTGAGGTGTGCCTTTTAAATAGCAGGGCCATAAATACCTGTAAGGTTACTAAAACTATTTGCCACGGGTCACATTTCTCCATATGTGAGAGAAAAGATATAATATTCATTCTATTCTAAATTAAACACACGTTAAACATGATGGATCTTATAATGCTGCTTGGATATTTGTTAAAAGTCAAACTTTTCTACCAAAAACATTACCAAAGCTGAAATGTATCAGTTAAACATGAAAACATTATTTTTAATTAATAGAATCATTACATGCAAAATAATAATAAGAAATTCTAAATGAAGCTGTATATACATAATTAATCATAGAGATAAGGAATCTGCTGAGAAATTTTGGCATCATTATCTTTGAAGTCTCGAAATAAATAAATGCTCGCTCATCAGTCTTCCACTGTATTGTGGCTAATGGTCTGTTTTGTCTACAGGTCAGTGAACATCATGTCCTTGTTTACAAAGCCATAATTTTGCTTCTGTCACAACTTTGGTGTGTGTGCTTGTCTGTGAGGGGGAAACAGAGACAAGACAAAGGGTGGAAAAATACTTCTTTTGGCGTCTAACATGCTGTTAACACATGCAGATGTCAAGTGTCATTGCAGCATGACGTGAAATCAGGAAGCTCTGCTGAAGATAAGCTATGATGTCTGAAGGTCTGAAAGAGGAAACACTATCAGGCTCTAACATGGTTTCACATGAACTAAATGCCCCAATGTAAAATTTATTTGAGATATTATGTCTATACATTTTATATACAGTATGTCTTATTTAGATGAAGCAGAGAAGTCTTTATCTAGCTAGGACTAAATATTGTAAATGAGAGGATGTTTATTCCCCTCCCCAGTTGCACAATTCACTTGTCATTTCCTCCCCATATCACTATCTGATGAGTGTGCTTTGTGAGGCTAAATACAGGGTCTCGTTACCCAGCAAAACAGTGTTTCCAGGGCTGGAAACACTGGCTGAGTTCAAAATACCTTGGGTATTTTCTTTCTTATTCACACTGATGGTCTTCGGATTGCAGGAAAAGAAGTAAATCAGGTTTACTAAAGGGACACGGAAACATGACAACTCTTATCAGCAAGAAGAATCTGAAAAAGGTTCAACTTGATGACAACATAAAGGAAGAACCGCAGGAGCCGACAACTCACTCATCTGACTCGCTCTACTCAGAAGATGTGCTGTGTGACTCCTGCATTGACAACCCCAGCAAGGCCATAAAGTCCTGTCTGACCTGTCTGGTTTCTTACTGTGAGGCCCATCTACGACCACATCTGGAAAACACCAAATTTCAGAACCACCGTTTGGTGGATCCTCTCCACGACATTGAATGCCGCACATGTGAGCTGCACCAGCTTCCTCTCAAGCGTTTCTGTCTGTCGGACAGCTGCTGTGTGTGTCTGGAGTGTGAGGTCCATGAGCATGGAGGGCACTCAGTGACAAGCATGGGGGAGGCACGGAAGCAGATTGAGGTCTTCAATGTACACACTTAAACAATGTATTCAAGAGCCTTTAAAAGACTTTTCTGTTGTTACAGGTTGCTTATTGTCATACATGAAGAAACCGGTAAAAGCCTAATTTCTCCGAAATACGTAATGTTAGGATTTACCTGGAAAGGTGTTGGCCCTTTACAGTAGAGTAGCAGTCTTTAACAAAAGGCTCCAGTCATTCTCCCAGTTATTCATTCAGTTTGAAGACAAGAACGCAGCAGGTTGTCTCTTCTCTTTAGAGAAGGTGTGCGTGTTCAAGCCCAATGAAAGTTAAATAACTTTTGTTTGCCTTTTAATCTTTATCTTGACACCTTACACTGGTAACTCTTTGTTTTACTCTTAGCAACTGTTTATTTAACTGTTCAACATTGATTTTGAAGTATGTCATTTGCTGAGTCATGCTGAGCTTGTACGCCCAAGTAACTTGGTCATGGTCACATGTAGTTTATTATTGTGAGGGTTGTGGGGGACATTGGTGCCTTGTTTGTTTTTTATTATGTTATATTATTTGTTGCATTTCTTTGTAGATACAACATTCTTCCTAATTAAACCTCCTTAAACAGAGGCTCAGCCTCTGTGATTCTCTTATTGGACTCACAGTGCAACTGCAGAGGCCCTTAACCTCTTTTTTTCTCACTCACTCATTTTCTACCAGCTGACTTAGGGCGAGAGGCAAGGTATGACCTGGACAGGTCGCCAGTCCATCGCAGGGCCACATAGAGACAGACAACCATTCACTCTCACATTCACACCTACGGGCAATTTACAGTATCCAATTAACCTAATCCTCTTTTTTTAATAATGTTATTTTTGTTTATATAAAAAAATATTCATTTTGGATTTGTCAGTAATATTCTTGCATTGGCTCCTTACACATTTCAAACCCTGATGCAGCTTGTGTTGCATTGTTTGCGATGAATGTAGGTTGAGCTGCAGAGGAAAGAAGAGGAGATCAGTCGAAGTGCTTCATCAGCCAAGAAAACTATTGAAAAGCTGCAGAACAACAGCATCTTAATAAAGGTATATAGTGCACATCGAAAATAATAAAATCTAAATGTGTTATGCTAATTTCAGTTTCTGTCTCCTTTAAGTCTTCAGTGCAGGAGAGTCGTGTACTCATTGAACTGCAGTTTGCTCGGGTGCAGGCAACTGTGAAGGAGGCGATGAAAGGGGCAATGGATGTGCTGGAGGGAGAGGAGAGACAAGCCCTCCGACAGGCCGATGGCATCCAGGCACATCTGGAGCAGAGGAGAATGGAGCTGATGAAAACGCTGGCTCAAATGAACAAAATGTCCAGGATCAAGTCTGATGTTGACTTCCTGCAGGTCCAAAATACAGTTACTGTGCAAAAGTCTCAGGGCACCACCAGCTTTGTTGTTTTATGTGGATTGGGATGATGTGACAGTTGTGAACGAGAGCCAGGGTTGCGCTCTTGTTCAACTGTAAGGCTAGGTCACACTAATTACTTGAGACTCTAACCTGTAGAAGCTGTTTTTTTTTTTTTTTTTGGTTGTTTTTCTTTCTAAAATTAAAAAAAAATGCATACATGTACCCAGTGTTTTTTTGGATGTGTTCTAATAAGGTGATGGAGCAATAATTATACAGTAAGGTCATTATAGCATTGTTAAAACATCAAATCTAATGGTGGCCTAAGACTTTTACACAGTATTGCATGTAAAATCATGAATGTAGCTAAATGTCAGTAACATTTAAGCCAAGGTGCCGTGAGCTTTGGTGAAACATATCATATGATCGGCTATTAGATGATATTCTGTGTAAAGGAGGTGGTTTAATCTTACTGCATTGACAGTGTAAACACAGAGGAGGGGTTTCACCTTATAGCACAAGAGCTCTGGATAAACAACGTCATTTCACATCATGACGCCTGACACAATTTATGTGGATTTTTTTACATGTGCTGTAGGAATACTCCGAGTGGAAGAAAGGAGTGGCGGACACACGTCTGCCCAGTGTGTACATAAACTGCATGGAGCGTCTAACCTCTTACGTTCATGTACTGACCAATACTACGCAGGGGCTGTGTGATCTGATTCTCTCTTCATACAGAACCAAACTGAACATGTTTTATAAATGTGGTGAGTGTTTAATGCACTGTTTACCTTATGCTGTCACAGAAAAAAGCGACTTCATGTGAGCTTTATTCACTGTTTCCCCACCATGTTACAGAAATAACTGTGTATCTACTTGTGGGATCAAATTGAGCCTTGATGCCACGATTATCATGACATTGCCATATGTAGTCATTTTCCCCAGATAATGAAACATAAAGACTTTAATGAGCCTGAGTCACAGGCCATGAAATGTGATAAAATTGTTCATGTTCCCCTCAAGATTGATTCCATTAACTTTGATTGGCCCTTGATTTTTCATATAGGACCATTATCAATTCAAAAAAATGCTTGTAAAAGAAATTGCACACTCACCCTCAATTCTTTACATTTAGCTCAAAGCCAAATCACATCATTCAGTTTAATTTTTAAGCTCAATTTTTCCATGTAGCTGTTCATTTTGTTACAACCAAATATTCAGTACATTGCAGAACCCCCTCATGAATAACCTCTCTAAAACTAGGCCCTAAATCCCTGAAGCCAGAATTGGAATCGTCACCCATGGCTGATCCTGAGACCCGAGAAGACTTTTTAAAATGTAAATACAATACAATAATACACTGATACTAAATCAAACGTCTTAGTTTGGCATGTAAATGATTCTATTGAGCCTGCTTTTCATCTGCATTGTAGATGCAAGGAGTTTGACTTTTGACCCAGACACCACCCATCACTTCCTGCGTATAACAGAGGACAAGAGAAAGCTCACCAACACCAGCCCCTGGCAGCATGGCTACCCGGAACACCCGGGTCGCTTTGAGTATTGGCGGCAAGCAATGACTTCGCAGAGTGTTTACTTGGGGAGGCATTACATTGAAGCAGAACTAAGTGGGGAGGGTGCTCATATGGGAGTCACATACAAGAGCATTGATCGTAAGAGTGAGGAGAGCAATTGTTGCCTCACAGGAAATGACTTTTCTTGGTGTGTGGGAAGGAACAGCCGGGGCTTTTTTGCCTGGCATGCTGGTGTCGAAACACCTGTGGGTGTTGGTAACATCAGAAGAATCGGCTTATATGTTGACTTTCACCAAGGGTCTGTGTCTTTCTATGGTGTAAATGATGTAATGACACTGCTCCACAGATACCAGGCTGATTTCATTGAGCCTTTATATCTTGCTGTCTGGCTGTCAAAGAATGACAACGTAGTTTCTCTGGTTGATGCAAAATGATATCTTACCATAATATAATAATATAATTCACCATGTTCCGCCACTGTGTGTTTAAATAAACAGCAAAATAGTGCACTGTAAATTTTATTGAGGTTACACAACAAGGTACACAAAGGCAATTCATGTCACTGAGGATTATATTTACCTCCATCTAGTGGTAACTGTACAACATCAGCATAAAAACCTTGTGCAGCAGCATGTGTGCTACGATTTTACTGCAGTTTTATTGTAACTTTACTGCTCTTCAATGTGACATAAATTATGGGAAAAGTACACTTATTTTATTTGTCTTACAAGTTCATTTAGTGGTTAAAGCCTGCAATGACTGTCAGCATGTGTATTTTTATTCACATTTGATGATAGAGGATTTATTGGTCTAGAGGGTGTGTAAAATCATCATGTTCATACAAAAGTCATTTGCAAATAATTAAAATTAAGTTTGTTGCAGCTTCAGGCGTTAAAATCAGTTTCATTCTCATCATAAACTGGATTTACAAAGTACACACCACCTGTCTGAGTAATGGAAACTGAATTATTGGTGCCATTCCCATGCAGACCAGGTATATCAGGCAGCATGTTGAAGTGGTCAAACATTGGGTTAGCAAATCCATGGTCTAGAGGGCCACCAAGTTCCCCAATATCACTATTTCTTTTGAAGATGCTCAGAGAAAACCTCAGTGATGGCATTTGAACAATACCCCTGCGAACCAGGGCAACCACCATAAGAATGAGTGTAATAATAATTAAAACACCAAGAACAACCCCAACCACCATTCCTGGACTGCCTGCAATCTGATCACTGCTGTTGCCAGAGGAGGCTTGAAATTGAGCGTCACTGATTCCAAGGTTGGAGCCATGAGAGCGGACATCCTTCAGTATGTCCCACGCCAGAGCCTCTGACTGAGTACCGTCCCCTCCATCCAGAATAGTCACCTGGATCTCAGGTGAGGCACCTAATGAAATTATCCCCATCAAACGTTGTGTCCTGGAAATTTTAGATATCCCCAGCTGAATGGATTTGTACTGTGGCAGGACAAGAAAAAGGTGATTGATCCTTTGCCTGTAAGTCTGCATGTTGAAACCACTGGCATAATGGATGGTGACGATGGCACCACACACTTCACAGCAGTGTCCAACAGGGCTGAGAGGCATTTTACAGTTCAAAGCAGCACATTTGACACTGCCACAAATTCGCTCATGGTTTACATAGTTCCCACACTCACAGCCAGAAGGGTCCCCACAGCCTGGATTCCCAACAGTGACTACAGAAGATCCGTGAAACTGCAGCCTACCTGTGCGTGAGCTGAGATACTGTGAAAACTCAAATTTGTTGTCGAATTTCTTCCCAAGCACAGACACGGATTTTACAGGAATGCTGGACTGACTGGCGCTGGTGTCCAATTTAAAAGAGGAAAGGGCTTTGAAAACCACATCATCATGCTGGCAAGGGACACTCTCTTCATGGACTGAGAACAGGAAATTTCCACGCTGCAGATCATCCAGTGTTGCAGCTTCCTGCCACAGAGCTGGATTAAACCACTGCAGAGAGTCTGAGTCTTTGAATTTGGTTGTGACACCTTGTCCACAGCCTGGCTCTTGTCCTGGCAATACAAAAAATCCAGCTCCTGAATTCAGGATGAACTCCCCATCAATTGGCAACCTCATCTCCTTCACAGCATGCATAGTCTCCACAAAAACAGACACTTTTCTTTGGGCTGAAAACTGAACTATATCATTGCCACATGGAACTGATCCTTTGTCCCAGTTGGTCTTATTCTCATAGTTGGTGTCAGGGATCCACTGCTTGTACAAGGCATTCACTGCCCCAACAAGACAGAGGAGAAGGAGCATGTGTGGTGTTTTCAGCATCCTGAATATTTGTGACAGACCAAGAGAACATTCAGTGACCTTTGTTGCCAACCTTGTGACTAACACAGTTCAGGTTAGCTCAAAATGCTGATGCAGGTGACCTGTAAAAGATTAACATTTCCTGCAATAACTGACCTGCTTTAAGACATTTCTTTATCTTGACATTATTTTTTTCTTTTGTTCATAACAGGATATTCTTCAAAATACTCAGAAACATTTAGTAACACCAGTTCAGGTTAACTCAAAATGATGACGCAGGTGACCTGTAAAAGATTAACATTTCCTGCAATAAATTACCTCCTTTAAGACATTTCTTTATCTTGACATTACTTTTTCTTTTGATCACATCAGGATATCCTTCAAAATAACATTTAGTAACCTGAAAAATACACACTATCCTGATGTGGCCTTTCGCTCATGGTTTACATAGTTCCCACACTCACAGCCAGAAGGGTCCCCACAGCCTGGATTCCCAACAGTGACTACAGAAGATCCGTGAAACTGCAGTCTACCTGTGCGTGAGCTGAGATACTGTGAAAACTCAAATTTGTTGTCAACTTCATCCCAAGCACAGACACAGATTTCACAGGAATGCTGGACTGACTGGCGCTGGTGTCCAATTTAAAAGAGGAAAGGGCTTTGAAAACCACATCATCATGCTGGCAAGGGACGCTCTCTTCATGGACTGAGAAACAGGAAATTTCCACGCTGCAGATCATCCAGTGTTGCAGCTTCCTGCCACAGAGCTGGATTAAAACCTCTTGAGCCGTGACACCCCCAGGACTGGGGGCAGTGCAGCGCGGTGCAGCAGTTCGCAACAAACACGTAATAGAGCCACTTCTAACCTCAAAGAACAGCGACACACCGCATACCCAGAGAAAGTGAAGAAACAGCAAAAACCTCATAAAAGCCATTTGTATGATAATAAAACACAGTTAAAACACCAGGCAGTCTAACCAGCAAGTATACGCCACACCACTGCCACGCCACGCTTTTGCAGTGTAAACTCTGCTGGAAAGCAGAGACGCCACAGATTCCAACGGTACCTTTTTTATCACTCTAGGACAAAGATTCACTGATCCGGCCACAAAATAAGAGCAAAGCAACAACTCACTTTCAGGAATAAGAGTCAGAAATATTGTCTTACCTTTGATGTTTGTCGAAAACAGGTACATCCACTGGAACAAAGCCACTTTGGATGGAGAACTACATCTCCTAGCATGCTTTGCTGATTGTTGCCGACGTGAATGGCCGTAGTATAGCGTCACATGACCCTTCTGAGTGCGAGAAGGGTGAATGACCATATATGTTCATCCCAGCACTTACGCGCTTATATCACGTACACGGCCACACCTACACGTGTTTGGAGACCAGAGCATGGTTCTATTGGTTCAGAGGATTAAAAAGAGGTGTCATCAAGATTGTCCAATGGAAGACAGAGCTAGAAGCCCGGGAAGTTGATCAAAGAAGCAGAGTCTCAGAGTGGAGAGAGCAGATCCTCCAGATGTCCACCAGATGTCATCAAAGCTACAGTTACAGTCAAACCAGTTCTCTATACAGTTAATCTACTCCGGTTGGGACAAATATACTCCTTTGGATGGTTTTATTTGGGTTTTATTTGAAGGGGGAATTAGGGGAATACTCAGGCCTTTCTTTACTAAGGCCTCAGTAATTTTGCTTTGCTTCACTTCAGCAACATCAGGCTTTGTACAGCTTATGTCCAAATGTTGTTAAATGATTTCCTTGAGCTTTTAAGCTCCTATTGCATATATTCAAAGGTATATTTATTATAAAATGCAATATTTTTTTTCAGGAAAGGATGAAAATCCTTCATTTATTCTCGGTTCCAGCTTCATTTAATCTAACACAGTGGCATCTACAGTGATGCTTACACTTCTGAATCTTACAGGCATTATTGGTTTTTGATAATAATTCATATAGAGCTTGTAATTTCAGAGATATACTCTATTTATTTTTGGGCATGTCGTTTTCGAGCAGGGGCCTCAACAAAAGGTCAGGTGTTACCACTGCAGAGAGTCTGAGTCTTTGAATTTGGTTGTGACACCTTGTCCACAGCCTGGCTCTTGTCCTGGCAATACAAAAAATCTTATTATATGGTCTTATTCTCATAGTTGGTGTCAGGGCGTTCATTGCCCCAACAAGACAGAGGAGAAGGAACATGTGTGGTGTTTTCTGCATCCTGAATATACATTCAGTGACCTTTGTTGCCATCCTTGTGGCAAACACCAGTTCAGGTTAACTCAAAATGCTGATGCAGGTGACCTGTAAAAGATTAACATTTTCTGTAATAAATAACCTGTTTTAAGACATTTCTTTATCTTGACATTATTTTTTTCTTTTGTTCATATCAGGATATTCTTCAAAATACTCAGAAACATTTAGTAACACCAATTCAGGTTAACTCAAAATGATGACGCAGGTGACCTGTAAAAGATTAACATTTCCTGCAATAAATTACCTCCTTTAAGACATTTCTTTATCTTGACATTATTTTTTTCTTTTGTTCATATCGGGATATCCTTCAAAATACTCAGAAACATATAGTGACCTGCAAAATATACACTATCCTGATGTGGTCTAATATATTTTATTTACTTATCTGAAATCAGCCTGGACACTTTTTTTACAGCACATTTCATACTTAAATATAGAATCTGAAAACCCACCATTTTAAATCTCTGAATCTACTTTTGTATGCATGTCATAGTGGTATATATATTTAAATGATGATACTATAGAGCATGTAGACATATACGACATTTTCAAATGGGGGTTTGTTACTTCATCACTGGGCCCAGTGTAATGTTTTTTAAGGTGAGGTAACAGGCTTCGTAGTGGTTAGCACTCTTGCCTTTGCAGCAAGGGGTCCTGGGTTCACGACTTGGTCAGAACAAGGGGCCTTCTGCATGGAGTTTGCATGTTCTCCCTGTGTGTGCATGGGTTCTTACGGGTACTGCGGCTTCCTCCCACAGCCTCAAACATGCAGATTTGGGGATTAGGCCAATTGGACACTCTAAATTGCCCATAGGTGTGAATGTGAGAGTGAATGGTTGTCTGTCTCTATGTGGCCCTGTGATGGACTGGCGACCTGTCCAGGGTGTACCCTGCCTCTCGCCCTATGTGAGTGAGTGAGTGACAGGCTTCAACAACCAATCAGCCTAAACTGACAACACCTGCACTTCTCCACTGAGGAAGCTCTCTGATTATTAGAGCAGTACAAGTGCAGTGACTTCTTATTTCATAGCTCTTTGTGCATCTTATTTTAATCCCCATAGATTTACTCTTAAGTTGTCCTAAAAGATCTACCTCTGATGTTTGTGTGATCTACCATCTCCATTTGGCATCATGAGAACTGCAGCTCAGCAAATATTCCAGACCTGCAACAAACTTTTCTCCAGGTAAATAATTAATTAATTTTAATTAATTAATTAAAGTTGTTCACTCCATGGTGTGCAGATGCTATCTTATGCGGTACCTGTAGTTTGATAGACTATAATACGTGATTTTGTTTCCCTGATGGACGGATCTCATGTTATACAATTGCAAATGAACTATATAATTTATATGAGTAAAGATTTTTAGCTGAAGTTTGTATGTGTGATTTAGATGTTCCCTTTGGCCAGTATACATTACCCATATTATAATAGTTTTGAAAAGGGGAAAATGAAACTATTTGGTTGACAACTACGCCAATGGCAGTCTTTTCTGATAATCATTCAATTGTTTGTTTTCCTCTCTAAAAAGCTCTCAGAAATAAAGTATACTGTGAATTATTCTATCCTCTAGGACAGTGGTTCTCAAACTTTTTATAGCAAGTATCAATTATCCTCCATTGGAATTAAGGATATATACAGGTAAAGCAGCTAAATGACATGTCCTTTGCAGAAAAACACCAAATTCTGTTGTGGAGGCCCATCCATCTAACATAGAAGCAGCAGCACAACTGGAAAACATCCAACACATTTCCAGCTCCTCCAATCCTCCCAGTGTGGGGACTTTGAAACAGCACTCCCACCACTTGGAGGCTGTGATTGAGAGGGCTCACCACGGCGGTGGATGGCTTCTGTCTGGCATCATCTGCATGAACATCCTGATTCTGGGCTGTTGTTTTGTCGCAGGCAATGCCATGAGTGGTATCATTACGTCTGTGCACCTGCAAATCTTCCTCATTGTTCTCATCCTCCTCACAATGGTGTGGATGCTCTATTACATAGTCTTCACCTCTCGAAAGGATCAAGCAGCCTTGTTTCAAGATAGTCATGCAGGACCTGTGTGGCTCAAGGGTGAGAAAGCTCAGATTTGTTTAAATGAGAATCATTTCAAGGCATAATCATGTTGTTTTTTGCAGTGGGACTTGTGCTGTTTGGCCTGCTCAGCCTGCTTATGGACTGCTTCAAAATTGTCAACTACGTGGGTTACCTTCACTGTGACTCGGCTGTTAAAGTTGCCTTCCCTGTCGTGCAAGCTGTATTTTTGTTCCTGCAGGTTATTATGTACATCAAAGACACGTGACTGCACCCCCACTTTGGATGAGTTACAAAAACTAAAACACACATTTATTTTCAGACATACTTCCTGTGCAGGCATGCAAAGGATTGTGTGCAGCTACACACAAACTTTACAAGGTAAATGCCTCCTCATTTCAATCAACTCTTTACTTGTGTCTTAATCTTGCAGGACAAACTCGTTCTTTTTCTCTTTCAGGTGTGGACTTACACTCTCACTTTCAACTAACCTGGTGCTGTGGATGGCAGCGGTGACAGAGGAATCAATTCACCAAACTGATGTTCCGGATTTTAATACCAGTGTCTCACATAAGATGTACAGAGGTAGGTCATTTCTAAAGTGGTGCATTCATGGTCACTGTTGCAAAAAAAATGTGCAACTTCACACTGTTATCCCCATTTCAGCCAGCTATGGAGATAATCGGTGTCAATGCAGCCACTCTGTGTGTGACACCTTCAAAGAGGCCTTCTACTACCTGTACCCATTCAACATAGAGTACAGCCTCTTCGCTTCAGCCATGGTCTACGTCATGTGGAAAAATGTGGGTCGACTTGTGGAGGATCACAGCCATCACAACATCAAGTTTCGTCCCAAGGATGTGTGCGTTGGACCCGTGACGGGAATACTTGTGGTGTTGGCAGGACTGATAACATTCATAATGTATGAGGTGTCCATCCTACAAGAGGACAAAGAGAAGAGGGAGGAGGCCTTACTGATTCATTTTATCTCAAATATAGTGATAGTGAGCCTGATGTCCATCTATGCTATGATTGGTTGCATTGTCTACAGGCTGGACCGCAGGGAACATGTGTCAGAGAAAAACCCCACTCGTACTTTGGATATGGGGCTGCTGGTGGGAGCTTCATTGGGACAGTTCATTATCAGCTATTTCACAATTGTGGCAATGGTGGCAACAGGAGCCAGTGGTTACCTGAACGCCCTCAACCTGGCCTGGGCTGTGCTGACTGTGCTGGAGCTCGGCCTTCAAAACTACTTCATCATTGAGGGTTTGCATCGAGAGCCCTTCCACGTGATGCGGGAAGCAGCTCTGCACACGAACGCTCATGCCTTACAAGAACATCCTGAGATGAGTGTTGTAATGGAGACAAGTAAGACAAACTACTTCCTGAATGGCGATGATGAGCTGAGCTGGAAGAGAAAAGTTCTGAAGGAAGTGTGTGTCTTTCTGCTACTTTCTAACATCATTGTGAGTAATTCTGGCTTTTTTGGCTTTTTTGTTGTTGTTGAGAACAGATACAGAAATTCTGTCTCTCTTGTTGACAGCTGTGGATCATGCCTGCATTTGGTGCTCGTCCCCAGTTTGATCACCCCATGGAAATAAAATTCTACAAATTCACAATGTGGGCAGCTATTGTGAATGTTGGACTACCTTTTGGAATCTTCTACCGCATGCACTCAGTTGCTAGTCTCTTTGAGGTCTACTTAACCTCTTAGTTGAACTTGTCTTGACTTTGAATTTTGGTAGTAATTTTATGATTTTAATTTAATGTTTTATTAATAAATGTTAATGTTTAAAAGAAATTGCTGTGATTTGTTTTGTTATGCTCTGCAGTCTAGACATTCTAGATGAAATCTGATTCATGTGCCGTTGACCATGAAATTTAGTCTCTTAATGCAGTAGTTGGAGATTTGAGGACAATATATACAGTATATGTTGAACTTTACAGACAATGGTTTCCAACATCTCTTGTATCTCCTTCAAAAGCAATATGCTTATGACCGCTGTGAAATGTTTCAGTAATTCAGTGTCTGACTACATACATTTAGCTTTCCTCAATATTTGCTCTGTAATCCATTTTAAAACCTAGATTAGAATGCACTTGTTTACAACATATAATACCAACAAAGACAGAAAACACGATGAAATTAAACGCTATAAAATCCACAGCGACATTTCACACCTTGTACAATCTGAAGGTCGTATAATGCTACACAGATTATGGAAAATAACATGTCGGTTGGTTTTTAATTGTCAGGGTTTAAAGCCTAAACCTTCAACGATGACTGGAGAGGGACATGACTAAAACACTAGTGGTTAAGCTTTAAAAGCATATTCATTTTATGCATGTTGCCATGGCTATGCTACAAACAGTGGGTGGGTGAAGTAAGACTTCACAATAGCTATTCAATTATGCATGTGGTGCTTAGCATTCACCAACAGTGTTAAATGGTGATTCTGAACCATTTCTATTGCTTGGCAACTTTCAGAGTTAATGGTATTCTGCATAAAAATCAAACTGTTCACACATGCGACAAATACAAAAATCACAGATGCTTATCAATATATATTTTCAGGAAAGTTTTAAGGAAATTACAGTTTTCAACATCAAGCCTTGTAAGCATATTCAGCCAGTTCTAAACATAAACTTGGTCATATACATAAAAACATTGGTATTGTCTCCAAAATCCTGTAACATTTTCACATGAACTAAAACCATAACAAGACATTTTCTATAAAGACTGCATGTTCACTGTAAAGACTGGCAAGTACGACAACGTAAAATACCAATATTCTGCCATCCAAGGTGTGTATGAACGTTACAAGCCTCTGTTGGAAAGCACAACATTGTCTACAAGTTTGAATTCAAAGTTAAAATATTTCCTTTGCCATGACTATGAAGAAACAGCCTTGTCTTTCAGCAAATGCTGCAGTAATCTCAGTGCTTTGACAGACATTCTGTGGTCTTGAGGTCTGAAGAATTTTATTTTTTATAAGTAAAGTAAATTCAGTCACCCGTCCTCTTAATCTGAACTTCATCTCCGCTTATCTGAATGATTTCTCTATCCAAGTGAGTGGGGTAAGGGCAAGCGTTATGAATAAAAAGGTTACAGTGGCTAGTTAAACACAGTGAGGTTTACTTGGAAACCAGCAGGTGATGAAAGGAAGTGGAGACCTGGTGCTGGACAGGCACATGCTTGTAAGTCTGCCTACATCCTCTGAATCTCAAAAAGGCGAACATCAGTGTCATACCAGATAGGAGGGTCCACGTTGCTAGAAAAAGAAATGGAAAAAATTATTACTTTTATTCACTGTGGTAAGATGGCTATTTGTATGATGCACAGCTTTTATGCCTGACTCACCGCAAATAGACAACACCCCACATGTAAGTGCGAAACCACATGGCAGTGCCTGCGTTGGCCTGATACTTTCTGATGAGGATGGGGTGAGGAACAGGCAGCAGGCCCACTAATGTGCCATGCTGAAGAAACTTCAGGATCTCTGATTCATCTGTCAGACCTCTGCATGGAACAATGCAAGTACATTTTTAAAATTCCTGGAAATATTCCAAAAGAATCTCAGCCAAATATGTGGCTTTTACATTATACTGAAGATGTGTTTACATACTTGTCAATACAGATCTTTTCCACCTGAGGAACTAACACTTGTAGAAGACGCATGATGGTCTGCAAAGGTAGTTTACACTTCCAGGAGAGAACCTAGGTCAAAACAGGTAAATATGCATACATTTCTCACTCTGCCAGTTATACAACATAGAATAAAATAAAGACAGAGGGGAGAGGACATTTTTCTTCTTACCCATTCAGGTGTGGGAGCCCAAAGTGATGTAGAAGATGCACTTGATAAACGTCTCCTCTCCATTTCCGCTTCAGTGTAGAAAACATCCTGACAATGTGAAGAAATACAGTAAATTTACCAGTGTGCATACTTAAAAACAAACAGCAAAACAAACGCACACACTTACTTCATTGTCCCTCCCAGAGTTTGACTCTGTATCACTGGTTCCACTGACTGTACTTTGGTCAGGGAGGACAGTGTGTGGGGAAGCTGTCTTTGGGACAGACACCATGGTTCCATCTTCTGACACCTGGGACTTTTCAGTTAGTTTATCAATCCCTACAGCAAAACATGAATCACATTAAAAAAAAAAAACTCAGACGATAAATCACTCTAATTGATATTCTACACAAACATATTTGGTAGTGTGCAAGACAAATTAGTCAATAGATGATCATTTTTGCAAAATGTAAACTGTGCATTGACCAGTGAGGTAAAATAGCAGAGTCAGTACCCGGCATTGCGACCAGACTGGTCTTTAGTGTACCAGGTTCCGCAGGCACGGCAGGATGAGAACCTTCCATGGATACAGTCTCCTGGGAGCTTGTGCGAGAAATGACGTCTGGTGACTTCCTTTTCCTCTGCAAAGCCTTTTGAATGGAAGCAGGGTCAGATGGCAGGTTGGCCAGCTGGTGGAACACGTTACGTTTGCGTATGATAGCATACACCAGGTTGCAGTTTCCTTGAGGGGTATAAATAAATGGATGGACAGATGTCTATAAGCAGTTGCATCTGCAGAAGATGTAAAATTATTAATGCTTAAGTAATAAAGCTTAGATGTTTAAAGAACTCAGCTTTCTCTCACCATCAAACTGGTACTGGATGATGTTGTTGAAAGCCTCAAGAAGGAAGAAAACAAGATGATGGTTCTGGGCCACGGTGAACAGAAACCAGCTGGTGGAGAAGGCCTCCAGCAGGTGGAGCAGTTTATTGGCTGCAACCATTGACAAGCTCTTCAAGTAAGGAGAAACTGCAGAACAAGTAAATGAAAGACCAGTTAAAAATTTAGTAATAGTGGAAAGATTATTTTCATTGTCCAACAGGTGGCGCCAAAACAATTCACCATTTACAACAATAGTGAGTAGACAGTCAAACAGAGGTTGCAGACGCTGGTGGCCTGTGGTGATAATCTTGTGGAACACCTACAAAACAAGCAGAGTGACAGCTGTGAGCATGAACTGTTTTTTTATACTCCACAACAAAGAGCAACACCACTTCAGTTAATGTAATGTACACAGTGACTAACCACTATGAGCAGGTCAGCATGAGTCCCAGTAAACACTGGGATGTCCATTGGTACATGGATGGAGTAGGGCTTATTCAAGCGGACACCAAAGTTTCTCTCCCCGCTCAACAGCAGCAGAATGAACACGCCAATGTGCATGAGTCCAACACGAGCTGTGTCCAAGGAAGACAATATCAGTTTAACACGCAATGCAGAAGTTTGTTGTTTGATCAAAACAAGACTGTGATGAGGCTTACACTGGTCAGCCCTGGCATCATTCAGGTAGTAGAGAATTGGAACCAGAATATCCAGCACATCACTGCTCTTCAGCACAAAAAACAGGAACTTCTGCGATGGAAAAACAAAAGGGACTGTTATAATTTGCCAACAGACTTGAGTGGCTTGAGCTCAGTCATAGGCTTATGCTTCTCAACCACTGTGTATTCTGGCATTGTTGTGTCTGCACACTTGGCAGTTACAGCTCAGATTGTTTTCAATTGTGATAACCAATAATGGAACAAGCCACTAGATGAAATCCTTGTCTTCATTCTTCTGTCAAGAATCCCATAGACTCTTTTTTAAGAGCACCTCCTTTCCCAGCACCCTGACAAATCTGACTCACTATTAGTATGCAAAAGTGTCTGTCAAACAGGTCAATGTAAATTTGACTAAGGAAATTTTCATTTTAGCTCCTTTCAACCTTGTTGAAGTCACAGAGCTTCCAGAATAGAACCAACAGCTCTTGATGGAACTGGATCTTCTTTGTGGAGTTAGGCAGGTACGTCTGGGTCAATGGGTTGGTCAGCAGACGAGCCAGGCCCTTCAATACAAAGTCAAAGTCCTGCAAATTGGAGAGGACGAGAAACTTAGGGCTGGAGATCTTCATAGAGAAAATCTATGCATGTTTTGTTGAGATGATGATGTACCTCCTCTCTGTGAATCCTTGACAAATAATTCACAAACAGGTTTTCAGGTCCCGTCGACTGCACAAAGATAAAGAGAATTATTAGAAAGATTTCCCACAAGTGTCTTGGTTTGATGTCATTTCTGTGGACTTGGTGCCGTACCTCTTGTTCCTCCATGCAGGATGGTGAAGCGGGGTGGTGGGGAACCCCTCCGTCATGCTCGAGTGTCACAATGAGGATCTGTGCGGCTTGTTCTACCAGCTGCTCCCGATAGTCTGAGAAAAGCAAGTGGTTGTATGGGATGCCGTAGCCCACTGGGTCATAGGCACACACCACATTCAGCAGAGAGGTGAACAGTGGCAGAGCATGTCTAGGGAAAAAAGACACGAAGGCCATGTTAGCATATTACTGTATTACTATTACTGTGCGTGCGTGTTTCTAGCTTTTAATACATACACACACCACTTTTAAAAAAAGAATTTTAGCTGTCATTCTTATTCTCCACGTGGAAAACAGAGCGAGCATTAAAGGGGGAGAGTGTGTGGATGATGACACAGCTAAGGGACAAGGCCACATCTAAACCCCAAGATTTTCTTTTTTTGTGCCTTTTAAAAAATTCTGATGAAAAAAAAAAATCACTTGACAGAGTGATGGAAGCATACGGTACCTGTTCTCTGTTGAGCAGAAGAAAGTTACCCAAGGGTTGAGGACACTGTTGTCTGTTGAAGGAGGCAGATACATGGCCTCAGAAAAGCAAGTAAGTAACAATCTCAGCAACTCCGTTCTGAAGAAGGATCAGAGAAAAGAGTCATGTTCAGACCAGGAGCCATCATCCGTGATCCGATCGCATGTGGGTAGCACCAAGTTCAACACATTTGGCATTAAAATGCATCCTGGATGGATGTCCTCTGGCACCATTTGTGTCGTGTGTGTGTTTCATATGACACCAGGCACGGGTAAATCCATCCTCCTGACTCACCTGTTCAGGTCATGGATGTAATTGAGAGGGGGGGACTGTGCAAAGCCCACCCCTGCCTCCCAGATGTATTCGCAGCTGTCTATAGACTGCATGCTCTCTGCTGAGTCCTACATAGAGCAAAAGAAAAAGTATATCTGTGTTACAAATTGTAAAATTGACACCATATGTTGAAGAACATTGCAAACTGTTATGTAGTCTTCCCGCTATAATTCCTTGAATATAAAGGGAATATCATGTTGTTGAAAGGAGACTGGTAGAATGTGGAGGTCTTTGTAACGAGTTTGTCAAGAGGAATAAGGAATTCTTCCTGTGTCTGTGTCCTTTCTTCAGGGTAAACTTGAGCGACAGGTTAGTTGGGCAACTTTTGAACAGGAAGGGGGAAACAGTGCTTTAAAAATAGGGTTTACCATTATATTGGATAGGACAAGAGAACCAAATGTCAAATGTTTACATTCCTGTGTCTCACTATTGGTGAGTGGTAGCATTTCATTTTGGATGTTAAGGAAGTGACTAAATACTGACAGTAGGGAGCATTGTGTGTTAACACTCACAGGGCCTCTCTTATGGCTGTGCACAGTGAAGTCAGGGCAGAAGAGCAGGTCTGCAATAGCCAGGAGCAGCGACTCAGCCAGTGGTCGAGCTCCGTCATCATCATCCAGCTCGTCTGTCTGGAAAAGAAGATTACATTTATGAGACTAAACGTGGATATTTAAAAATTATCTCTCACCATTCATTAAAAAATTGCTTACGGACTGGAAGAAATGGCATAGTGCAGCTTAAATTACCTTGCAACATAATATTTCCTGCTCTGTAAGGAAAAATAGACATCTAGCTCTTTGCCAATGGAATGAGGAAACCATTTGTCATTCTCATTAAAAGAATTGTTTTGTGATCTTGGTGCATTCATTATATTGTAGCACAAAAGGGAGTAGTTATTATAAAAGCCTGATGAGAACGCTGTATTTTTCAAACTGGACAATTGCATCTCCATAACAAACAAAAACATCTTTAGTTCAAACTGAAATGGTAAAAATGAGAGAATTGCTTTTTAAAAACCAATTCTGAGGGTGAGTTACATAAAACAAAGCCCATTTCCAAAGCTTCTGTTAATGCACTCCACTCACTCCAGCCCGTCCAGCACCAGGTACTGTTGACCAGAAGAATCCTCTCCAGTCCTGGTCCTCAAAGATGTAAGGAAGGATCCGGGTCAGGATGCGAGTGCAGTTCAGGATCGCCTGCTTCTCCCTCTCTGTGGGGCAGCCTGACTCTGCACCCTGCACCAGCTTTTCCACAGCCTGAAGACGTAGACAACAGAAGCGAAGTAGAACATGAGAATAATGGATGTGGAATCTCTACTGAGCTGTGCACACATTGTATTTTATATCACATAACACATAAATGAAGATCGCTACAGTTTTGTTTTTCCGCCTTTTTGTTATATAATTTGCTTTGCCAACAACAGTGCTCATTCTCCGTTGGTTAATGAGGTGTTACACAGTCAGCATGCACAGTATTATAACAAATAAACCCTGGCATGATTTTTTTTCCCCATTAATAATATATTAATGTATTACACAAGTTTTTTTTAATCCAAATGAGACTTACTCTATGGGCAATGAGAAAATATTCAGGATCAATTTTATTTATATTACCAAAATTTACAAATCACAGTTTGGTTATGAGCCTAGATAAATGGGGAGGGTTTCAGCTAACAGGGCATCAGGCATAAAAATCTATGCCAAATCAACAATGGACAAAGAAAGAAAGAAAGAAAAAAAACAATTTAACTTTCCCACTAATTATTTTATTTTTGGAGAGTAAATACAGTATATGACAGCTAACCATCTGAAGGCATTTTTTGTTTGGGTCAGTACCCAGTTAATGCTTCTTTAAAATATTTTGCCTGTGAGATGGAGACATACCGTGTCACTCTTTTTTGAGGCGTTTATCACAGATTTGCTGTTGAAAATGAATCACTGTTCACACTGAATCAACAGCACACTGCAGCCTGTGTCTAAAATAGATTAACAAACACATTTCAATCAGCTCAGATTCAAGGACCCTCGTCCCTTCTCTTCACCTCGCCTCCTCTTTAGGCTGAAGGCTCCCAGTATGTCTGTTTTCTTTTTGAAAGGCAGTTACAAGTGGAAGCTGCAAGCCAGAGACAGGAAGCGAGGGCAAAGGAAGGGGGAGTTGACTTACATGTTCCCACATTTAAGGCAGTGCCTTAATGACTGACGCCAGCGCTGGACTATAACAAACAAAAACCCACACTGTTCCAAAATAATATCATTGTTTATGGTACTGCTTCATGAATCACACATATTTTACATAGATGTCAGCTGTGCTTTCTGTGGATACCACCTTATAGCAGAGGGTTGCTAAATTTGAGGGGGACTCCTCTCGAACAGCTCTTATCTCTGCAGCTGGCACCAGTGCAAAAACATCCTGGACTGTGGTGGTGGTGTCTGCCCAGAACTGGTCCCAGAAGGCATCATCTGTGGCTTCCACTGGCTGTAGAAAATATAATATGTTTTAATATGTACTCACCGGCCACTTTATTAGGTACACCTGTTTAACTGCTAAGAGAATATCCAATCAGCCAATCACATGTCAGCAACTCAGTGCATTTAGGGGGTGTAGGGGTGTAGATATGTTGAAATTCAAACTGAGCAATACAGTTGGTGATTTAAGTGATTTAAACGTGGCATGTTTGTTGGTGCTGGACATTGCTGCTCTGATTTTTTTTTTTTTTTTTTTTTTTCAGGAACTACTAATCCACAGGGAGATTTACACACAAACATATCTAAGGTTTACAGAGAGTAAACAGAAAAAGGTCTGAGGAGAGTGGCCAGACTGAGTTAAATGACCTTTTAATGTCAGTGACATAAAAAAATCTCAATACAGTGCATTAAAACATCCTGTTGCCCTTTCATTCGTATGGTTGTTTAGTTTTATATTACACAGCTCTCCCAGGCCTCCATAATGACAATGTAAACACAATCTCTGTTATCTCAGCACAGTCCACCTGCCTCGTCTTGTCTCCAGACCCGTGTACGTACGTCACCAGCATGGATTCAGCCACGCCATCATTTTAATGTGACTGTCAGAAATAAACAAGCAGCCTTCAGGCTTTGAATGAACCTCAAATAAGAGTCGCCGCGCAATCGCATCTAATCCGACTGTTGATGAAACAAAAGACTGCAGTCTCATAGAATGGATTAAATGAAATGCAATATTTTATACCTCATAAAAATTCCGATTATATAAAATAGATGAATAAATGAATAAGACTGGCTGTATAAGGACCGTCCGACATTTTACTGCTTCACGAAAAGCGTCTTCTCATCTGCTCGGTGATGCTGCTTGTTCTACGGTGGGCTCGTCGCGTCCGTCACTCTCTATGTTTATATACAACCCTTTAATCCATACATCCGTTTATTGGCGCGTGTACCTGTGTTTTGGTTGTCAGCTGAATCACCGCTTTCCTGAAGTTCAGTTTGGAGTCGGTGCTGCCCATTGCGATGATTCTCCTGCGTACCGTCCGTCAGGACCAATGCAGCAGCTCAGATCCCTGATAATCTCACCTCAGCTCCGTGCTCGAGTCTTTGGAGGCGTTTCTCTCTCTCTCTCTCTCTCTCTCTCTCTCTCTCTCTCCTCACAATTTGACTGACTGGCTGCACTCCTGTTGTAACTTCCGGCATGCAAAGATGTTAAACCTTCACACACACCCATATATATATATATATATATATATATATATATATATGTACACACACACAATGTGAGGTGTCAGATTTTATGACACGCATTTTAAATCTATCTATCTATCTATCTATCTATCTATCTATCTATCTATCTATCTATCTATCTATCTATCTATCTATCTATCTATCTATCTATGTTTAATATTTGACGTTCTGAATTTGAAAAACTGAAGAACTTGAGGCTGAAGCCCACTTGCAATACCATCAAGATCCACTAGTAGGCCGAAGACCATTTTGAGTAGTACTTTTGAGTAGTATCCAGCTGCAGACCCGGAGACGTCCGTCCAGTCTGTGGCGTGACGGGCGGAAAGCGGAAGTGACGGAACCGAAAATAAAAACAGTTACAATCCTTCTCATTTACACCACCAAAAGGCATTTTAACAACTTGAGATCGACATAAAATTAATGTTCTTGAGAGTGTCAAGATGATAAAATTGTTCCCAAAACTAAATTAAATCCAAAACTGTTAAAATCTATAAAGATAACATACCAGTGCAATCTGTATAATTCTAGTGTACCGCATATTAGTTGACCATTTTTCATAATATTTTACATGGTTTACTACGTTATTATTTTATTGTATCCAAAAATGAATTTATGCTGTAAAAAACGACATTATGCCCAAGTATTGAATATTAATTGAATACATATAAAAGTTCAAATTAGATATTTAACCAATGTTCCAATTTTCTATAATCTGTGTTGGTCAAGTTTGGTCAATTTAATTCAGGGAAATTAGTTTTCCTTCACGTCCAAATTTTTCTTAAACAGGATTAAACAGGAAGTTGTTGTGGTCGGAGCCCTGGGCTCTTATTTTGAAGGCCGGATTGAAGAGTGGAATGTGTTAAGACGATCGTCGTTCATGTCTTTAAACTGCACAGTTCAGTCGTTCATAACCACTTGGTTGCTTTACTACTGTCATACGTTTTTCTTAGTTTAAAACCGTATTTAAACACGAATTTATTTTAAAAAGCCAGATTTCAGTGTTCGTCACTTCCGCTTCCGTCATGCCACAAACTGGACGGACGCCTCCCCACTTTTTTAGTATCCGTTGTGTTGCCTTCATGTGCTGCACGTAAGCGCCATCTTCTTTCCGAAACGGAATGTTGCATAATTCAGGTTACAAGCGTTTAACCTAAAATTGTAAGAACAGCAGTCAATTATATTAGTTGCTATTATTGCTGATATCACAATGAAACCACATAATCACTGGTGCCGCCCACTGATAGCCTATTCTAATCCACCAAACAGATGCGGTATCGTTTTTTCCGACTCGCCTTAAAAGCACCACTGCTGCTTCCTGCGCAGTCGCAGTGCCATGTAAACATAACTGAGACTGTCTTGGGGCTAACATCACTAGATGAGTTTTGTCGAGGGAGTTTTTTTTCTGGGGCTCTGGTACAACTTTTTATAAAATCCTTGCTTTAAAGAAAAGAATGCAGTTACTCTAATGTTGGAGTCTACAAACATATGAAGCGCACCAGCTGAAAAGGCTACCAAGTGTTAACGTTAGCATTAGCTCGCATCTGATAATAAAGCTCTTGAGAATGACTTGATATTCTAGTTAGCTCGGCGGGTTTACAGGTTAATCTCGAGTGTGACCAAATATCTCTATATATGATCGTTTTGTTACTCTGGTAGGATGAATAACATTATCTGTTGTAATCAACTAGCCAGAAACGGCTAGTTTTGCTAACTCAGTTGATAGGCCATCGGCAGACATCGTACAAGCTAAGTTCTCGAGTCGATACCATCAACTCGCCACGTCCTCCAGTCTGGTTTGACGAAATAAATAAAAGGAGAGCTGACTGATTTCGTGTCATCATATGTTGACTGACAACAGGTGAGTGAGGTCTGGTGTAGATAACGCAACACTAACCGCTCGATCTAACGTTTTCTCATATAGTAGGTATGTACTGTGGCCTTCATGAGCCGCTCTCAGCAGCCATTTCAGAACAGTTCGTCGTGCTGACAGATAATCGGGATTGATTTGTTGTCATTAACGTTGAGTGAAATATATGATATTCTCTTTTTCGTATTAGGTTGGAAAGGCGTCATGTATTGTGTACATATTTTAATGTTTTTATGTGTGTATTTTATATGTCTGCTTATGCCCTTATATTTACACAATCACACACGGTGATTATGCAATTATGCACTTTGTTACCTAAAAAACCTGGTCAGGGATTCGTGAATTTTACTATTATGTATGTCTGCTTTTTTTTTTTTTTTTTAATATTTACTAAATAGAGTAAACATAATCTAGGTAAAGAATCAAATTTTTCTGCACTGGGTGACCTTCAAAAAATCAAGGTGACATTCTGACCTGTATTTCACTGAATGCAATGAAATAAGAACAACTAGGAACGTTTAAGATGTTGTTCTATGTATGTGTTCAGCACCCTCACTCACTCATTTTCTACCACTTTATCCTCCACATGAAGATGCGCTGGCATAGGGTGAGAGGCAGGGTGCACCCTGTACAGGTCTCCAGTCCTGCTCGGATCCACACACAGAGACAGACAACCATTCACTCTCACATTACGGGCAATTGTCCAATCTGCATGTTTTTGGATTGTGGGAGGAAGCCGGAGAACCCGGTGAAAATTGTAAACTCCATGCAGAATCCCGGTTGGAACAAACTTCTTGTTCTGACCAGGTTGTGAACCCGGGACTTCTTGCTGCAAAGGCATGCTAACCACTACAACTGTGTCACCCATGTTCAGCGCAATGACAATTAATCTTATGTGATCCGGTTGTGTACAGGAAACGCCAGCGCAGTGGTGGTGATGATGAGGAGAGTGGCCACCTGGTGCCCCAAGCCAAAAGGCAAAGCAGAGCTAATCCTCTCTCTCCTGAGACAGGCCGGGATGCCTGGGATTCAGAGGTACAAAATAGTGTCACTGTATATAATGTGAGTAAATAGAGGCAAAACTACAGAGGAAACAAAAGCTGGTTAAACAATCCTAGACTACTTTTCTGCACTTGTTTTGTGTGAATATTGTTGGACTTGGGTTGCTGTGGTTAGGTTTGCTTGCCTGAGTCACAAAAGGAAAACTGTTGGTGCTATTTGGATTCCTTCAAAACTAGAGAAGGTATTTAAAGTATGCAAATTTTCTTTACCAAGGTTCATATTTGTTTAAAAGGTATCCTGAATCTGGATCACCACAAAAATCTATTTTTTTTTCCCTTGGGTCATAACTTGCAGACACAGCCAAATACTTACGAATCTTGTACAATGAAACTTGAAGTTTGTGTACAGTCTGGCTGGGTAGCCATGGTATTACAGGGCCACACAAAGTGAAATATCAAATTTTAATGTCAGGTGATCATAGAATATTTTGATCTAATCTTAATCAAAGACCAAGGTTTGTGAGCACATTGCTAATGTTGACATCTGCACTTTAGTCATCCAACAGCGAGAGCAGTAGCATCAGCAGCCCGGAACATGCAGGTGGGAGCTGTAGCAGTCGGTGTGCTGTGGGCTCCTGCAGTCCCCTTAGCTCTGGTGACTCCTCAGAACTGCCTGGCTCCACAAACCTGGTATCCTACCTGCAGATCAACCGGGTCCTGAAGGAGGCCCACTTTCAGAGCCTGCAGAGCCGAAACCAGCTCAGAGACACATGACTTGCTGTGTCCCTCTGTCAGCCGGACGGCCAAGAGACCAAAGCATGTTGGAGCGCCACATGCTGAATCACTTCACTTAGCTCTTCCCCACCCATCTCCAGTTACTGTGAAATCTCAGAGCGCTGCATATCTGTGGTTGGAGTCCAGCTCTTTTTCAGGTATCTGGATGGTGTTCACCCTACAAATAAATACAAGTGATGATCATGTTAGCAATAATAATTGTGTGATCCATTCAAACATATTTTGTGATCCACTGGATTTCCGATAATTTTGGTTTACATGTCGCTCTAAGAGCCTTTGTAGTGACTGACTGATGAAAATGAACCCCTGTGTTTTAAATATTGTATGAAAATAGTGCTACTGGAGTGGCACAAATGTCACCAAACACAATTTTAGGCTGGTTAGTGTGATTGATTTAGTCTCCTAGTAGGGTTGGGTTTGTTTGTTTTTTTTTGCTGAATTTGTCTGTGTTAGTACATGGACCAGTCTCAGGGAAGATTTGCACTTGTCTTGGGCTGCTCATTTGTTTTTATATTCAGAAGGGGCCTCTGTTACTGGGAGCTGTAGAAGCCATGGGTCTTAACTTGGCCTAGGAAACTTTCTCTCTTTATTTTGTGAGTGAATAATGTTTAAATATCTTGACAGTAGATTTCACTTGGAGTCGAGCCATGAAGTGACTTGGTTGCTTGGATCAGAAATGAAAATTAATAATTTTCACTACCAAAATTATTGAATTGGACATATGTGTAAATTTTCCATAATTTAGATTTTAAAAATCTGGTACATTTATTCAGTATTAAACAATAATTTTGCTGCCCTGGCAGTTAAAAATCCCCAGTCGCCAGGTGTTGCTCTCAAGGATTAATGTTTCTTTTCTTTTCTCTCCATGGCTCTGATACATCCGTGTCAACTTTATATCAGTATTTGTATTCTAAACAGAGGCAGCTGCCTAAAAATGTTGCAGCTCTCAACAACTCACTCTGTAAACTCAGCAGTCTGACTGATACCCACCTTTGGTGAACTTTATAACAATGCAGCTCTAGCTGGAAGTGCAAGACATGATTATTAGACTAGACAAAAGAATAGACAAAAACTGATGCAGTCAGTGTGCAAAACGGAGGATATATTTGCTGTGAACAACCGCTGGAAAGAAGCCAAAGCCTACTTGAAAAGTTGGCAAATGTTGCTACTATCTTCATAATGACATTGGGTCATGTTTGCATTTTGCTTAGTGTCATCTGGATAAAGCTTCTCTTTCTGCTCACATGTATAATGCTTTCATACTAATACATTCCCAATGAGGCCTCATGTTTGATTTCAGAATTAAAAACAGTTGTTGTTATGAACTGAAGGCAACTACAACCAAAGCAACAGTCCAAGTAATGTCACTGTCATATTTCTTCTTAAGGAGTGATGGTTCTCCTGTGCTGGTCATCAGTTAAAATAACAGCCCACTATGAATAAATTGATGCATTCTTGTGTTGAGCATTTAATCTGATAATTGTGGCAATACAGATTTGTTTTAAACTCGATCTTGGTGAAACTAAGGAGCTCATGAGTGTTATTGTTGTGATTGTTTCATTTCATTTTTCTGGGTAAATGACAAACGTAACACTCATTAAAGTCAGCCCCCATATTTTTTGAGTTTCACTCTTTCCATTTTCAGTTTATCTTTTAGAAACAGAAAGACATTCCCTTGGCTTTGTTTGCAATATCAAGCCACTGAATGAATCCAATGAAGCCACTAAAATGGTGTTCAAAAAATCAGACAAGCCTTTCAGCCTGTGCACTACATTCTGTGGTTGCTGCATGAATGTCCACATGCACTGAACATCCAGGGACAAGCACTGGCCACGTGGCTGTGCTCATCTCCTTCAGTTAAAGTGTGATAGGCCCTGGACTTTATCCCAGGAGTGATTTCTTTTTCTTTTGACTGTTGTGTTAGATAAGAATTCAAAAATGTGGTTGTTTTTATTTTTTACAATATTTTTGTATCTTGTAAATGTACATGACATTAACCTGCCATTATTTTCTTTCTTGTAAATATCCCTTCATTTCACAATTAAAAATTAATGTTTTTGAATAAAGCTGCTCTTATTCTGTGTTATTGTAAATCAAGTAAATCAAAAACAAATGTCAAAACAAAACGTCTGACGTTAGGGTGATTTTGCTCTATTTTATCAGAGCTGAGGAACAGCCCGTTTATATATGTATTCCTTGTATTGTACATTAGGCCCTGTGATGGACTGGCGACCTATCCAGGGTGTACCCTGCCTCTCGCCCGATGTCAGCTGGAGTTAGGCACCAGCGTGCCCCGCGACCCTCAGTGGATAAAGCGGTAGAAAATGAGTGAGTGAGAGAGTATTGTACATTATGTGCACATTGGAATTTTCCCCTTCAAATGGCCAATAATGAATGCCACCCATCCCTCACATCATTAATGAGATATGACCTGTGTCTGAGGGAGGAGCAGTTTAAGGCTTCTTTAATTAACACACTACATTTCCTTGTCCTTTGTCTTGTCTCAGGCACAGTAACAGATTACATACATTAATGCACCATATGTAACCACGGTTACCTAGCTGGCGACTGCAGGTCCTCATTACTTGCCTCCTTTGATACCCTTGCTCCACCTCTAGTTAGTCAGAGATGATAAGTGAGCCAACGATAATTCAGAATTAACAATCCTTCTGTAGTGCAACAACATGTCTGTCTTTTCTCAGGTGTGTGCCTCATTATCTTGAAAGACGGCTAGCAAATATAGAGCACAGCAACACAGACGTGCAATTAGTGAGCAGTAATTGAACTTTTCATCTGAGCATCACCTGAGCTATATCTCTCATATCTCTATAACAGGCTTTTGGATCAAGGAGCAAATATCAGTACATATTGTATCAGTTCTATATGCAGATACCACAAATATATATACAGAACACTTCTAAAGAACCGTTAAAGATTACCATCAGGTGTTTTTTCAATGTATATATATATGCTCTGGTAATAAACACAATCACAATCTTTTGGGTCAGTTTACAAGAAAATTAACCTCAAAGAACATAGAGCCATTTGTAGCAAAATTATTATATTTGTAATTTATTAAAACCATAGCTACACTTCCAACCATAGCAAAACCAGTTGATGTTATTCAGGGGCTAAGAAAAGAGAATTATTGTAAAATATGTGGAAGTTGATGTTCCTAAAAAAGAGCAGTAGAGGGCAGCACACTCTTGGTCTTGCTGTGACACAAACTGCATATCTCACAGTGGGAATCTCATAAATGATGGGGATTTCTAACAGGACCAGAATGTTTGGGACATTTCAAAGATTTTTTTTTTCCTAATCTGTTTCCTCTTTCTCACACACGCTCTCTCTCTCACACACATACACACATTGTCCTTTCCGTGCAGCGTGCAGATATGAAGGTGGGCGGTGATGAATGGCTCATATCAGTTGAGTGGAGATACAGGAGAGTTAAATGAACTGTCCTTGTTCTGGGGTCTATGTATGCGCATACATTGCTATATTTTTACCATGGCCTGCAAAAAAAAAAAAAAAAAAAAAAAAAACTGGGTTAGTCTATGGTTCCTTTTCTTTGTGTCCTCTTCGCTAAGATTCTCATCTGTCCTCAAAGACAAATGCACCGTGAGCATCAGCTACACAGACACAGCAGTAAAGACAAGCAAACAAAATAATGCATGTTTCTTTTCTTTTCTTTTTTTCCCCCTTTTTTCTTCTTTCTCAGAAACCACTTCACCTTCAGCATCGGTCAAAATCTCCTTGAACAATTCCACAGCCAAGATTGAGATTAAAAGGAAAGGAAACTGGTCACACCACAGTCCTCTGACTGGTTTTGGAACATAAAAAAAGTGTTGTTTAATCGCTGACCTGGTCACCCTTGCTTCTCTTTGGCTGAGTTGTGTTTGGGCAGCTGTTGCCTGGCATGAGATGGTGATTGGTCTGGCATCAAGTACGCTGTTATCCTGTATCAGCCAACACTAACATCTGCTTTGCCTCCCCACCGCCATTTCACCCCAGTATCAAACAGCAAAGCTCGCCTGCTCTGCTGCCCTCATGACTATCCGTAGAATTAATGACCCACCAAGCACATTAGTGGTGTCCTATTGCCCTGGCTTGGCTGGAACACTGGATAGAGAAAGCTGTGGCAAGTGAACAAGGAGAGGGAAGGGTTAGTGGGTCTGGATGATGAAGTACTTCATAGGTCAGGAATTAAGAACGATGGCTTGATATTCAGCTGATATTGGGCTGTTTCCTGCATTTACCATAATTTCCTTCTCATACACTTTTTTTTATTTGTTACTTATTTGTCAACTTATTTGTTGAAAAGTTGTATACGGAACTGAGTTCTGCATCTGTCGCTAACAGTCCTTCATTCCAGTTCTGCTACTGATGATGACTATAGTGTTTTGGAGGTGTAGCTTTGAATGAAGGGGTGGGATTTTTTCTGTAACATGTTTCGGTAGTGTAGGCTGCTATTGCAAGCTTTCCAGACTTACAAATCCTGCAGCTTCAATTCAAGTCAATTTTCATTTTACATCAGGACTTTATCAAACATTTTACAACCATGAGGATGGTTTTTGCCAAATTTTATGTTTTGTTAAATGTATGTAAAATAAAAAGGTTGACAGTTTACGTGGTGGCACAGGAAGCCAGGCAATTCAAGATGAGGGAAGAGACTGTCAAAATAGAAAATGTATGGTTATTAGGGCACAGCAGTCAGACAAATATGACCTGCTCTTGACTAATACTAAAACTGAGGATCTTCTTCCTTATCCTCTCTGGGCAGGTCAACACTGCTGTTGTGCACACTCTTTCCCCAAGTGTTACTGTCAGGGTGTTGAGAGGAGGACTGTGTTATCTCAATGACTGTAGTCTAAACATGCTGTCCCAATGCAGCTGAGAAACAGTCGTCATTTCCTTAAGTTGAGGAAAGTAAACAGTGCAGCTGCTCTCTGTAGAGCCTGCTGCAGTTTTAATGCTTTGAATGCACTGAGCAGAGAAGCAAGATAACCGACAGGCTTGACATGCTCGGGTCAGTGTCTCCAGTTCCACTTTATGGCCTCACTATTCAATTTCACACAATGTGCTCCAGAGACAATGTACAGTAGACTGTTTTCATTGCACAGCGAAGTTGCAGTCAAGGCCACAATCAATCATAATAAATGTTCAGCCCTAAAGGCAGAAAGAAAGGCTGTGTGCCGTTTTTTTGTCCCACATACAGACCACAACCATTCCTCCTTTTATGGCTGCTCGTGAATGTTCCCACTCCCTGTCTTGCATTTGTGAAAACATGATGTTTACGTGGTTCAGTTTAGCCCCGTTCAGCTGTCAACACTCTCAACACAGTGCTGGGGAGCAAAAGAGCAATAGTTTAGAGTGAGTCGTGCTAAGTGGGACTGTTATGAGTTGGCTGGGCAGAGCATGCATTCTGAGCAACACCATATACCGCTGTTTTCTAAATGGCCCCTATTAACTCAATTGAAATAGGCCGCACCCAGTCCTGTGTTGTTAGCACAGAGAGGATGGGCTCCATGGCTTACACAGCCTGATGTTGTCTCTACATGGCTGAACTGCCATACTGGCATGTTTCACCACCAGAGGACTGATATGGCGCCGCTCGAAGCCACCAAGGTGCAATTTGTTGCATTTGGACTATAACTGTCAGGAAGAGATATACTCTCACTTAAATAGCTGCCCATAATGTGCCCATCTCCTTGTATTATCCTAATTGAACCCATGGGTCGCCAATGCCATCAATAGCTGAGCTCATCGACAAATTAATAAAACATAGGCCCTCACCTCACCAAATCTATGCTCTGATAGAGCTTGAAGCTACTTAGGTTCACTAAAGGAGAGTGTTTTTTATTTGCAAAATAAGGAGCACAATAAAATGTTCTCATTTTGTCTTTCAGCAGAGATGAGTATGAGTTTTATGGGTCCTGCAGTCCTAGAGGAATTCCCAGTTAGCGCCCCTCTCTCTCTCTCTCTCTCTCTCTCTCTCTCTCTCACCCTCACCCTCACCACCTTCATCTTCACCTTCATAATTGAAATGCTTAATAAAGCCAACATCATCATCATTATCATAATGTGGTTATGTTAGATCAGTGGCTATGGGGCTTTAAATTGCAGATTTCAAATGATTCAACAGGTGATCAACACCCAGGATGTTTTGTTTTCTCCTAATGATTTACTGTTGTGAAGCCACATATTTGTAAGTCCAGACTGAGACACACTGGCACCACCAACAAGTGCCACATCAGCACAAGTACGGGGGGGGGTGCTTTTGACTTTATATTTATTTTGACTGTCTGGACTGACGCCCAGCATGATGTGGGAGATGGTGGAAGAGGTGGTCATCATAATAAGACCTAGATCTTAATAACAACAAATCCTGGAGGACACTAAAAAAGCAGCCAGAGGTTATTAAAGCCATCTATCATGTCTGTTGGGTTAGCAGTCACTCAGTCACAAGCACCTCCCTCCTCCTCCTCTTGATGATCACTCCTCTGTTGAACATGAAACCTAGGCCACGACGACCAAACTTTCTTCTCCTTCCTCCCTCCCTCTCCCTCCCACATGGCAGTCTCTCTTGCATCACAAAACCCTTTGTTTTTACACATTTAAAACCCACGGCAAACACCAAAAAGACTCTCGCCCCACCTGCTTTTTCACCAAAAGGGCAGGCCAGGCCCAAAGTGGTCTCACTCTCAGCAGGGGACAGCAGGACTCCTCCAATAGCAATGCAACATACCTGGCCTTGAGTTCACCTCAAAGCTTTTTTGTCTTTTCATTGGCTTATTTTTACAGCTCAGTTACTCTGCACTTTGGAAAAAAAAATCCCTCTCAGGACATAAAGAAAGGATTGCTGTAAAAGCTGGATGGCCATGATAACTTGATGAGCCATCAAGACAGTTTGTGAACAACCCAAATGAGGGAAAAGGCTGACATTACAAAATCACAGAGCCCCAGTCCATGGAGTCATGGATGTACTGTATGTACAAAATAGAAAAACAAATGGACTCTCCAAAGAAAACAGTGAGTAATTCTTGGAATGGGTATTGTTTGGGCATGAACATTATTGCTGAAACACCTCGATGCCACAGTGAATGACGGCAGTGAATGTTGTAAAAACATGAGAAATGAACAATATACACAAAGACAAGTCTCTTCCACCAAGCCTTGGTTGTTGTGCTTGAATACAGCAAACAAGAAATGTGAAAATATGTTCATATTAGTTTTTAAGTGCTTGTGTTTAATTTCATTGGTACTTCATTGATAATGTCCACATTTAGTTCTGTTGTCATCAGGACTTCTATAGTACTACAGACATTTTAGACTACTCTCTCTTTTGACTCTGTCAAACGGATCTTGTCTAAGTTCTAATAAAAAGCTCTGGTGATGTCATCAACACTTGAGACTTCAGGTTGGTGCACATTAAACCTGCATTACAAAATTGGGGTGAGTTTTTGGAGCTTGGCCCACACTAGAGACTAAAAAGTCAGGATATATTGTTTGTGTCTGCTGCTTCACTTTTAACCAGAATCTGGCAATTCCCTTGATTTCCAGCCTCATGAAAGTGCAATTCTAATAGCTACAATGCCACTTTAAAGAGCTAGTTTATTCCACTTCTGGTGGAGAGAAAGAGACAAAAAAGACGTGTGTCACTCTCATGTATGTTATGAGGCTAGAAGCAGGTGAGCTTAGCCTGGCCTCAGGACAGAAAATGCGGGTAATCAGTGTGGTTCTATCCAGTAGAATCAAGACACCTAACCACCTCTTTAAACCTTCAAATGGACATGGTAAATCTTGTTTTAATAATCTGCACAGATAGCAAAGTATTAAAAAAAATATCACAATTTGAAATTTTATGAGAGCGTTTGACTGTGTGAATGATGATCATGTCCGTCCTCCTCTGCACTGCACTGTTGCACAGCAGGTGCAGATACAGTGCAACTTTCTGAGGGCACTTAAGTTCCTACACTCAGAAGCACAGGATTCTCCACTGGTTGCCTAGCAACTGCTTGGAGTCAAGAAATATCAATTGTTAATTAAACATTTTAGGTAGGGGTAACATGACAAATGGTTTTTACAATTTGTTTAGTATAGATTACACTCTAAAATACATTTAAGTGAGCTTCAGATGTGCTAATGGGGTAAATATTAGTTTTTAGGGCCAGACCAGTATATTTGTCTTCCCATTTCCACTCATTGCACTTGTATAACTGGCAGCTAATTGTTAAGATATAATATTGACAACAAGCATATCCTCCACACTTTGCTTAAAATATCCTGTATATAGCTTAATAGGATGTGTAGTTGGAGTTGAGACTGTCCAAGACTGTGTAGTGTAGTTTGACCAACTACTTTAAAATATTCCTCTCAGCTTTCTGCACCATTCTGAGCTTATACTTGAGGACATATTCTTTTGTCATGCTGTTCACAAACCTTTAACAATAAATGTCATTTTTAGCATATAATTTGGGACTAGAGACGATGCCAAAAAAAAAGAAACCTAATACAAATCCTTTCACTGAGGCATCATGTATTGAGTCTGTCTGCATCCTATTTAAGGATTTACTCCTTACAAACTTCAGCGGAGCTTTATGTCCACGTTTTGACAAAGCAAACCTTGGAGTTTGTCCAGGCAGCCTTGTTGAAATTTGCTGTGTTGATTAACATTTTTAAAAAGAAGTCACTCATTGTCATTGCCACTACCCATAAAGAGTGGAGCCCAAAGGACATTAAGTGGAGAATTTATGGGCACCATATATTTGAGTAGAGGGCTGCTAAACCTTATGAAGTCTCTCTTGGTGCTGTAAGGTTTTGCTTTCTCTGTCTCGCTCTGTTGGTTTTTTCCCCTGTTGCTTCACAGTGCCTACAATTTCCCTCTCTTTATTTTTGTTGGCATTTAAAGAGCACGGTACTCTGTTGAATGTAGTCTTTCAATGGTAAAAATTTTCAGTGCACACATACGCACACAAACGCATTAGAACACACACACACGTACACACAAAGAAGGCAGCCTGAACATACAGAGTAGACCCTGACTCTTTCTTTCAATGTCACAGAATGTTGAAACCCAGCAAGTATGAGACACCAGGTCTGAAAGCATTTCTCTCTGTCTATGCTCCTCGTTGTTGGGGTGCATTAATTGATTGGCTTGGTTTCTGTTCCCTTTTGTGAAGTGACTATAGTCCTGGTTTTATGAAGGTTGCTAAAATCTATTCAGACCATTCATTTTGCCTGGTGGAGCAGGGCACAGCAGTGGTGTTACTTTAATGGAGAAAATCGTCTTTGCACGTTTTAATCTGCCATCTCCTGGGGTCTCATAAAACTCACATACTGTATACTGCAAAAAATATTTTCCTCTTTTGGCTTTTATTACAACATTATATTATATTTCTAAAGCTTGGATGTTTCTAAAAAAAAGGAATGAATATATAAGTCCATAGAAGCATCAGCAATGATGAAATACTGTATATGTACCAATGCACTAAAATAGAAAGGGGTATTGTCAGCATCCTAAATCCACTTTGTATGACTGCAGTCTATGTCTAAGTGTGGATCCACTGATGAATAGAGGCCGTCTCTTGTATGTACCGGACCACATATAAGATCAAAATATGTTTTTCCACCTACAGTTTTATGATCTTTTAAATGCAGAAACATGACAAAATGCTTTAACTCTATGTACACTATGCACTGGTAATGAAATAATCATTAGGCTGTTTTTTTTTGTGCTTAAAATAGCCAACTTGCAGCTTGAAGCTATCAGGAGCTGCTATAATCCTCAGTAAAAGAAATCTGAGAGGTAGCTGTTTGACTTAAATGATCAAAAATAGTGTTGCTATTCAATTTGAGTCATGTAAGCGGCAGGCTGCTTTGACAGTGAAACACACACACAGGCGAACACACGTACACAGTAAAAACTCATGCAGATGGTGCTGTATCCACATCTGGCAGCAGCTGGAGTGATGAACGCATCTGTTCTGTCCTCGGTGGAAAAAGAGAAGGTTGCAGCAGCTTTAATGCTGACCTTCTTTTACACTTTTTCGCTTTTCAGTCCATTGTAGTGCCACAGCAGCCAAAATCCAGCACCAGCAGGGTTCTCTTACGTTCCCCCGTTTCAGACAGAATGGCCTATCATGCTCGTGCAAGGGGAACAAATGTCGCCTCGAATCACATCGTTTACACTCTCATACACATCGTTTTCCCTTCCTTTGTGTTCTCGCCTCTGTGATTTCACTGACTTTCTCTCTCTTTCGCTCCCTTTGTTGTTTTTCTTCTTTATGCTATTCTAGTCTCTTTTTCCTCCTTCTCACGTCCACATGTCATGAAGGCAGCTGGTGAACTGCCTCCCTCATATAAGTGGCAAAACAGACCCAAAGAATTAAAAAGACTCAGTTTGAAAAACTTTGAAATCATAAAAATGCAGACCAAGATGCATCGCCTGTCTCTTACTCATTTAATTTCACACTCCCATTCTTCTTTCTCCAGATCCATGAGACCTATTTCCTTTCTCCTCCATCACCCTCTACGTCCCTACATCTTACTTTTTACTTGCCCCCTTTTTGCAATCAATCTGCTGTTCATCTTATCTAATGAGCTCATTAGGGTGTCTTAAGCAATGGTGATTGATAATAATGGCTAAGACATGTCCCATTGATTCACTTCTATATCAGGCCTGTAAAGTAAAGGATCTCTACATTGAAATCATAGGAGGAGAGCTGAACCCTCTCTTTTATCTGTCTCCTGTAACTGCAGTGGGACAAGTTCTTTGTTTACAACCCCCCCCCCCCCCCCCCCCCCCCCCCCCCCGCCCAACCGCCACCCCCCCCCCGCAGTCTATGATGAGCCAAACTGCTCTATATGGGTGACAGATCTTGTCCAAATCTGTAAAGTGTATTACAGCATGTATACAACATCACGTTTTTACACACAATTTTAAGGTGGGCATCATATTATTCCAATCACTCAATTATTCCACCAACTATATTATTCCAACCACTCAAAACAAAGGAAATATGTTACAGTTGGTCAGCTAGCTCCATGGAAGTCTTTAATTTTTATGGCTGGGCTTCTTAACAGCCATGACTGACTGAGACATTTGGTTTTAAAGCTGTAAGGAGCGCTGTTTGTTATGCAGACACGTTTGTGACACTACTTGCAAAATGTCTGAGAATATACTGCACACTTATGTATTCTGTTTGTATGTTTAAATTTGTGTGTGTGCATGACAGAGGGAGAAAAAAAGGGTGGGCTGGTTGCTAATGTTTATATGGGGGGGGGTGACAGATTTCGTACCCACATTGTTGTTGCACAGTCAGCATGCAAGCTCGAATCACTTCAATAGTTTCACATCAACCAATTTAATGGCACAATCCTGGGCCACTGAAGTTTTTATTCCAAATCCTGTCCATAATCTAATGGCCTTTGAAAGTCTGCCACTTCCCCCTGGCTGACAGGTTGTGCATTTGGATTTAATTGAATCCATTTACATCCTGCACAAATGGAAAGCACATGGAGGCCTATCCACCTGGTTCTGATCAGCTACTGAGTTGGGAGAACCACACTCTTCGGAGTACGCCCAGTGCCAGCAGGGGAGTGAGGAGTGAAAAGAGAGGCAGAGTAGGAAGAGGGAACACGTTTTAGTATTACTCTTGGCACAAATTTAATTCAGTCCCATTTTGGTATATTCCTTGTCTGGCAGATTGTGGTCTTTTACAGCTGTGTGATATTTTACCACAGGGGGGGAGCATACCAAGCATCTCTGTGACTGCTGGTGTGGACCTGCAAATATGCATCCACCACAGAGAGGAGATGAATTACTTTCCAATCTAGATTAAGTATCTTCAAGGTACAGCCTGACTGACTTCATTTCAATTAAATTAAATTTTATTTGTTATGTTCAAGCATATCGTGTTTTATGTTAAGGCTCTTTACATTTAGAAACACAGCAGTTCCCTTGGCTGGCACCTGTCCAGATTTATCAATCAAAAATAAACTTGCTAACACGTATGCATGTGAGTACACTACACAAAATGCTGTAACAACAAATTAAACAATTACATGAATTGATTCTTTTTGCAAATTAATGGTTCACATGCTTCCAAAATGGCGTAGAATCTTAATTTGAAAGCAAATTAAAAACATCTGTTTGTTGTTAATTTTCTCTTTATTGAGAATTTTACTCACAACAATCTTCTTTCCATACATTGTGCACATTGTTATTCCATACTCTGTTACCTTAGAGTAAATGATGAGATAAGAGGAAAAAGAAGTAAAGAAGACATAGTAAATTGTGTGTGCATATGTATTAATAATATTGATATAGTACATTTTTGGACAAGTAAAACTAACTACATACCGTACATCCAGAGAGCACATTAATAGTAAATAAAACAATTTGTAGCAATTCATTATTACTTTAGCGTAATGTTCTTAGAAATAAAAATTAAATAGTTTAATTTCTTTAAATGAAATCTGTCTTCACAAAATCAGGTCTCAAAGGCTTTACATATCATACCCATTTTCCCCAGTGTCATGAGAATAAGTCCATCACATAGAAAGTAACCCTTTCCTTTATATAAATGTACAATGTTACATCTATCCTGTTATCACTCGATCCCCGTGGCTTATTAACTCATATTAGTACAAGGAGTGGAAACCATAAAATCCCAATGCTTACGTTTTACGTCTTAGCTTTTGTTAATAGTGTAAAGTTGTGAGCTTTAGAAGTGCTGGTTGTTGGGTTTTGTTACCTTTCGTCCTGTTTCCTGCCTTTGCGGAAGGCTCATCCAACCAGCTGCTGGTGGTAAATTCATTTATGGTACATAGGAGAGGTATCAAGGTCTGGCAAGAAAATTAATGAGCACATTAATTTTCTCAGCATAATTTCATGACATTATTTTAGTACAGTATGTTGACTTTGTGATTCATTTGCGGTAATATGAATTCTGGAAAGTCGGTGCCCTCATTGTGCCTAAGAGTGTGCTGCTGAATATTGGCATGTGCAAAGCTGCCATGACTATGCATCAAACCTCAATCCAGTCTCATGCATGGCCTACAGTTATGCATGTCCACACATGGATATAGTTCATGGGGGCAGCGCGTAACATCATGACCTTCATAAGGTCCCCCTTGTTGTCCATCCCAGGCCCCACCTCACGCCACATCTGGTTTGACCATCTCCACCCCAAGCCCCTGCTAGGCACCCCCACCTGCACCTCATCAATCCTCTGTGTCTTCATTGCCACTCTTCTGGCCATTGCCAAAGTAAGCCGTGACACCAAGGCGTGAAAATGATGAATAGACTTTTCCGGAAGGCGATGGTTGAGGAGACACCTCACCCTCACTCATCTTTCTGATCCATTTTTCACTTTCTGTCTTCTGCCATGCCTCTCTGTTGTTTATCCTCCATGACTCAGTAGGGACTGAGCAATCACATTCCAAAACATGTCCACACACTGGCTTGGGTAGGATCTAAATCTAAAATCTTTTTTGTCATCATTTATGAGCACCACTAAGGAAGTGAAGAAATGAATATTAAGCACTATTATAGTTTTTTTTTTTTTTAAAAATAAAAAAATAAAACAATGAACAATTGTTGACTAGTTTAGATCTGACTTCACCAGCCACAGAAATACAGTGATATTTCTGTCTGCCTACCCATAGCATGTCTATTCACTGCAGAACAATAATGTCCATTAACTATTAAAAGACCGGCTGTAGTTTTATTAGATGTCGATGTGGATAGAGGCCCCACTGTGTTCCACAAGAGATGTTATCAGTCTTGATCACCATAACAACTGGCTTGCACTCAGAGGCTTCTCTCCAACTCTTATGTCTACCTCTGAATGCTGAGGGTCTTGTAATGGCTCCAAACTGGAATATTCATGTTTCAACTTTGGACAGACATGGTTATTACCTTTATAAATTGTAGTAATTGTTAGTCATATGTCATATTATTTAAATCTTTGTGTGAGGGTGTGTGTTAAGGCTTTAGGGGCATGTTTTGAAAAACAGAGCGGGCTCATGGTCAACACAAGCATTTTGTCCTCATGAGCTGTAGCTTCCAATACCAGACTACCTTGTTTTGTGGTTTCCCTTGGGGCAAACTGGCAATGGTAGATATTAAGAGATTCAAGCCTCCTTTGTTTAGGACACTGAAACCACCCCACTCCCTAATGCAATGTAAAACCCAAAATGACTGTTCTTAACTATATCTTCATCATCTATATGTCTCTCATTTAAGACAAGTTTTCTCTCTCTCTGGAAGTAGTGATGAACAAAATGTTCACTGATGTTACATGTTTTGTCTGAACCATTTCTTTTCTGAGCCGTTCAAAATAATTCTCCACAGAGACGCACAGTATGTGTGACATCAATCATTTCAAACAAGACAAACTGCCCTTGTTAAAGCGGCTACACACAGCAGGACAGATGTGAATATTCAGTACAACTGCAGGTTCAACACTCCCCAAAGTCTTACATTTGGTTCCTCATAATCAATTTCTTGATAAAGATGTATAGAGACTTATTTCTCTACAGTATTTCACAGTGGATTATGTTGAGAAGTTCCCTTTCATGTAATTTGATTAGTGGACCCATATTTCAGCACTAACTCCTTTACTGTTATTGAGAGGAAAAACAATTAAGTTATACATGTTAGCCATCAAGGAGACAACACACCCTTTCACAGACTAACAGATATAAAATACACACGTACACACACGTCTCATTTAATCCTTTATGACATGCCTTGAATTTATAATGATTGTAATTAGGAAAGATGCAATAGGAGTCTACGCTGTGGCAATGCCGACATCCCAGGGTGCCCGGAGCCAATTAAAAATATGTGCTGATCAAACAGCCTGCCCTCGCCATACATGACTATCCCTAGAGCCTGTGCTGCTGCAGAGGGATGGCCAGGCTCAGGGCCTCCCACTCCCACCAAACAGACTACAGGCTGGGCTACACCCACCTCTCTCCACCCTGATATCTGGTGTGAGGCTCAGCTGTGCACTACGGTGGGCGCCGTACGTCTCAGCAGTAAATTGAGGCGCTAAAAAGATGATGCATTCAGTTCACGATCAAACATCTGAGAGAGAAAATATCACACACCTATTTGATCCCCGCAGAGATTCTTTGTTTCCACAAGGGAACAGAATCAGCCCAGTTTCCTCACACACTTTGAGTGATAATATTACGTTAAATCATGACATGACAGTTTTGAATGACACCTTATTACACTCTTCCTTTTGCAATCCCTGCAGTTTTGCCAGAACCATAATTGCTCAAAACAGACATGTTTTAATAAATCAGAAAGTAACTTACAGTATATTTTGCAGATGTTAATGTTCTTGAGCATTTCCTTCATCTTTGTCACATCCCTTCTCCTCCTCCCTCTGTGAAGTCCCTGGTCTCTCTATCATTAGGCATCTCTGTCCCTGATGATTAATGAAACTAATGAGCATGTGCAGCCATTCACTCTGCCACACATTATTCTGTCCTTTGGTCTAGGCCATGTGTCATGTTCTCCTGAGGACGGTGATCATGGCTCCTTGGTCAAATAATAATATTAACTTAATCTATGGCACTATCTTTGGCAGAGGGGTAAGTGTTGCTCATGTACATACAAATGCAGAGATGTGCACACACCTTCCTTTTGAATTAATACAAGGATATTACATTTCTTGAAAAAAAATCCCATTGAAAAGAGAAAATATATTTATATGCACTGGTGGAGATTAATAAAAAGATTAACATTTGTAAATAATTTTCATTGTGTAATTTCATTGTGTTTAATCAAATAGCTGATTTGCTGAATTTGAGTGGAGACTATTAAAAGAATATGCTTATTTTTTTCTCTTGCTTTTTTGGTGTATTTTTTTTATTGGTAACAATCAAACTATTCTAAAAAAAATGGGAGAGAAAAAAAGTCAGTTGTGCATTAATGGTAGATGAATAGTTTTCCACCATCATGTTAGTCTGAGGTCTTTCCAACACAAATCGCTCATTGAACTGGCCACGTTTGCTGCTGTTTATTCTCTTTTTCCACTTCAACATTGTTTGCCTCGATCTGGCGTTGTTAAACTTTTATCTCTGACAGATGTTACAGGCATGTCAGGTGGGCAGTGAGAGTCATAACTGCGTATTTGAAGATCTATAAAAGGGGGCCGTATCTCTGAGCGCCCCATCAGCCGGGACACTGGAATATGGCTCATCATTTTTATGTTGGAACCACAATCAGCCATTGTGATGTGAAATTAATATGACAGAAAGTGCACCTGCCATAAGCCCAGTGGTAACCAGGAAAACTGGTGTAGGCTTTGCAGAGGACATTTTTAATTGGAGACTTCATGCGAAAAGCATATACATGTCATATAAAGTGATTTGTTGGTATGATGGCTGAGCATGGATTTATGGCACTGATCACAGAGACACAGAGATGCTTAGATGAAAAAGAAAAGTGGTGCATGGAGGCAGAAACTGAGACACTTCCGTGATTATGTTACAATCGATGCATCATGCAGAGAGACTGTACATACAGTATGTTACCTTTTTTTTTAGGGGTCATCTCACTTACGTCGTGATATTGTAATTGTGAAATTGTTCAAGCAGATACATATCGACATGTACGCTTTTTGTACTACCTTTTAACTAAGCCCCCCATTCTCACTGTTGGCCTGCAGCCTAACTGCTGCAAGACCTGAATCACTGAATCCATATTGATTCTTCATCAGGAACTGGTTGCAGTGTCTCGGCACCTTCTTGATTTAGCAACTTATAAGGGAGGAAGATGCTGCCACTGTAGCACTCGTTGTTTACTGTTTGGCCTCAGATATTTTTATGTACATACTTTCTTCTAATAATGAGGCTTTCATGAATGTAGATCTACAACTAACAATTATTTTCATTATTGGGTAATTTATTTTTTCAATTCATCAGTTAGGTTTCTCATCCATGACATGTCTGAAAAGGCAGAGAGGTGTGAATTGATGTGACCCCAAACAAAACAAAAACATGAATGTATTCATATTTACGAAGCTTAGAACTTGTTTTTATTTAAAAGTGTATCCCCTGCTTGAATGGTGGTGCTAGGTTTGTTGTGTAAAGGGTTTTATGTTCTGTTAAAGTTATAAACTATAAATATCTTTGAGTGACTTATAGAAATCCAATGTATTATCATTATTATTATTATTGTTGTTGTTGTTGTTGTTGTTGTTGTTGTTGTTGTTGTTACTGTCATCTACAAATAAATACTTTTATGTGTTGTTGATCTGGGAGAAGCTTGGAACCTGGATGTACAGGAAGTAGAAATAAATGTGCAGAATAATTACATGGCTCTTCTGTGACTTGGTGAGGAAGGAATGAGAACAGTACATACGAGTCAAGCCCATCGAAACCTGCCAACTGCTCAACTCACTTTCCATACTTCCTCATTATGAGGGTTCATGATAATCTGATCTCCACTCTGTCTGAACTGATCTGCATGCCCAGGATTTTAACATATTTAGCAGTTAATTCGAACAAGACAAGAGTCTTCAGTTACACAATTTCCCTGTCAGTTAATGTGATGTGTTTTGTTGTATGAGTTTATTTCTGTATCTAATCCAACAAGAAGAAAGTGAATGTCCTGAACATTTATCGCATAAAGGAGTTCATGGTGTCCTGAGAGGACAAGGATAACGCATGAGATGTGCGAAATGAAAGCACAGACACCATGAATGAAAAGAGGAAGCCCAAAGGGCTGAGCTGACTTAGCCGCAGACAAACCCAGGACTGGAGCCCTGAGCTGGGCTACATGATCGCTGCCCAGTTCAGCCATGTGACGCTTATGCAATGTTTCTCCAACCTGCAGCTGGGGGAGGAATCAATCACACCACAAACCTCTTTTTCTTCTCTCAAACAAGAGCTTTTAGTGACAAGAGCCATCTTGGTCACATGACCATGGAAGCATCATCCCCCCCACCCCACCCCCCCGTGCTGCCCGGCACCCCTCACTGCATATCTTGGCCAACAGCACGGCAGATGACTTTTAACAGTGGAAGCACAGTGTTTTTTTCGTCTGTGTTGTTGAGCTTATAACAGCTGTGCTTGATGTCCAAAATCACAAGACCTGAATAAAAACAACATCATGAGAAGTGTGTGATGCAGAGTCCGTGGATGTGATCAGTGAGGCTATTTATTTGCCTATGGGTTTGAGACAACATCAAAGAAATGCTGTTGTACAGTACGTCTTTATGCAGACTTGGTCCACCTGGGTTGCAGTGGAACATTTAGACATAAATTCAGAAATTATGCATGTATGTAGAATTTTAAAAACCGCCCTATTCACTGTAACAGCATGGAGGTGAATAATGTGGGCCCGCAAGGCTACAAGGGAAACAGTGAGGTAATGGGGGGGGGGGGGCTGCTCGGGTCAGTGAACTTTAAGGTAAAGAAGGGCAAACCAGAGGAGATCACAGGAGTTGTCTCCTTGTTATGATTATATGCTCCATCAATATAGACCAACACCCTGTCTTCCTCATTCAGACATTCAGTGAAAGCATAGACCATGAATAAGGAAACATTTTAATTGGATAAAAGAGGCTCTTTTCATATTTATAACTGAATTTATACAGCAATTTGTCAAAACACTGTGTATGTGTGTGTGTGTGGGCTCATAGGCACTCACACTCCCAGAGGTTTTTTGTTTTCAAATGTGGTTTAAAGAAGTTTCTTTGAGTTGCCCTTTATCAAAGACTAGATGCATGAGAAAATATCTAAAAATACAAAGAAAATATCTAAAAATACAAAAAATATATATAATCTGTATTTATTACAGTGAATTAATTAATTCTGCTATTATGTCAATATTATATCAGACTGTGTGTTTGAAGATTGAACTTAATCAAACAAAACCCAAGTCATGATTCACTAGGATGTAGATTGTTAAATATTTTTGCAGTCAGACAATGTAAAACGCTTTTCTGCATTTCCAGCAAAATTGTGAAGAAAATGTGGGTTGGTTTAAGCTGCCCACCCAACTTTATTGTAGAGGCATTTTCTGTTTTAAATGCTTCAAAACCGTTGGAAAATATTTGCAGAGGGTAGAGTCATGTGTCATCATCAAATGTTCTAGATGGTCCTCCATGCTTCAAAAAAAGCTTCGGATAAACACAGGTAGACAATGAGTTCATCTGTCTTGAACATCCAAGGGTCCTTCCTCCCAATGCAGTCGTGGGTGGGAGGTGCAGACTGTCAGTCAGCAACGCTCAGTGATCAGTGACTTGTTCTAAAACAAGTCATTGTTTTTCTTGAAGAAATTAGTCACTAATTATATATAATTTAAACAAACATTTAAATTATATATATGTGTGCGTGTGTGTGTATATGTATGTATGTATGTATGTATATATATATAACACATTTCACTTTTTGGACTGATGAATACAATAATTATGTAGCTCCAACTGTCCAACTGCAAATTCACACAATAGTGGCAATAATTTGCCATACATCTTATCTTGAGTGAAGATTCCATAGGCCATGTTTTTCATATGATCTAATATTAAAATACAAACATTTACCCAATAATGTTTTGCAGACAGAAATGTGAAGAAAAAAAAAAAATAATAATAATAAACCAAATGAGAAGGAAATTAAGACAATTCTTTATTATTCTAGACATCATATTACCATTATTTTTTTTAAATAAATATGACAGAACCCCAGCAGTCATTTGTTCATTATGCCACAGTCTTCTGGCTCCATGCAGGATTTTTACACCCTCATCTGAATTCAACAACAGCCAGACCACTTTACAAAGCAGCATGAAACACTATCCACAAATATCAGACTAATCATAATTTCTAACAAATAACACAGATTCCTCATTAACACCATTCTACCGCATAAACCATCCCACATCGACAAACCTCGTGTAGAAACAAATAAACATGGCCAAAAGAGTCCGAGCAGGTTTTTTTTCTCCATCAGCAGCTCGATCCAGGCTCGTTTCTCTTTTCTCACGAGCCTTGAAACCTGAAATGTTTCCCTAACTTTTCTTTCAACTTAACCATCGCGAATTCGCATTTGTCCGAAAAACTAACCTCGATTGTATCAAATATCCACCATGTAGTTTCCTCTCTCTCTTTCTCTCTGTGCCGTATTCCCTTTGATTTGCGCTTGACTCATATGGCTGCAGGGCCAGTGGGGGTCCGCCTCTGGGGCGCCTTGAAACTCTCTCTCTCTCTCTGTCTGTCTCTCTCTCTCTCTTTTTAATCCCATCTCATCATCTAAGTCGGGACGCCTTGAAACCGGCACGGCCAGTTATTGCCTTTTTTTCAGACAGTCCAATGCGGACTGGCCATCAGCCAATCAGAGTCTTGTTTACACTCGGTGACTGACAATGTTCTGGCACCGTGCCAGCCAATCACAAACGTGCGCACAAGTGGGGGTGGGGAGGGGGGTTAATTTGTCAACATTTACCATATAGTAATAACCAAAGTCCAGAGCAATAACGTGGGCGAAATATTGGATTAAGTGCGATATTTCAAGATTTTACTGTTTAAACTGTTTTTTTCTTTTTCTCCCAAACTTTAGTTAGGAAAATATGCATATTGACTGTTTAAAATTAAAATACATATTAATATAAAGATATTAATATAAAAAAATAGCCAACAACATCATTATGTTGCAATTCACAATTAATTGCTTATGAAAAATATATCCAAAAATAATTTTACTGTATCATTATTATAATTTGTATTTATTTATTCCTCTTATATTTTTAAGCAATTCATTCATGTTTAAATACATGGTTGTAGTGTAGAGGAAAAATTATAAATGATGTTACCGCATTTATTATTATTATTATTATCATTATTTAAATAAGATATTAAAATCTATATTTTATTTATTACATTGGATTGAATAATTAATTGCATTTTTGTTTCATTGTGTAGTATATCTTCAGATCAGTTGTGGCGCAATAAACCTACAAAATCTGATGTAGCCTACATTTAATGCTGCATTCAGGTAAAGGTCATATAGGCAGTATAGACTGTAGGCAACACAATTTATTTAAACCAATATACAGTAATAAGTGCAGCATCTTACAGTACATTTACAATCCCTCAAATGCTTTACTCCGCATATAATATACTCATGTTGGATATTTTTACTGCATATATTAATTGTTTTAAATATTGATTTTTTTTCCACTTCCTCGTCTTTATGATGCACCTCTACTATTTATCACCTTTATTACTTTACAGCAAATTTCCACGTGGTGGGACTAATAAAGGATTATCCTTCTTATGTGCAATGTATCTTTTTGATTTGAGGCATGGTCACAACCAGCCTACATAAATTCACTGAGGCCCAGTGGTGTGGACAGACATTTCATGGGCAGGGGCTCAATTGAAAAAAAGTATGCAGAAGTATGAAACTGTAGCCCTCAATAAGTTCTACTACAGTGTATACAAAATTTCATAATTACAACTCAGATGCAATTATGGGACATTATTACACCTTTTTAATTGGGAACTGCTTCAGTAGGGCACATAAAAAAATGTCATTTCAAAAGGGGCCCTTACCTGGTGAGAGAGAAAAAGAGCAGGTGCTTCAATATCACCTAGGTTCTATCTGTGGACTGTCACATGCAATTTGTTTTTGTGTTGATGCTGTTATGACATCACCCATAAGAGTCTGAACATGTTGAGTCAAACGGAAATATAGAGGTGTCATCTTACAACTATACGCACCTATTCGATGTCAGTCATACGGTCATATGTTCCATGCTTTATCATCTGTTTTCTATGCTTTTACATCATGTGTCACTGAAGCAGACCTGGAATTAGCGATTGAGACAGAGAGGGTTGCAACAATTATTAAAGATTGATTAATTAATGAATCCTCGCTTATTTTGATAATTGATTAATTGGTTTGAGTGTCTGTTTTATTTTCAATAATTAAAAAAAGCTCTCTAAAGTTTCAGCTTCTAAAATTAGACTATTTTCTTTGCTCCATACAACAAGAGATCATTAAAACTTAATAATTTTTGTTTTGTGGAAAAAAAAACAACACATTTGAGAAACATCCTCATTAACAGGTTTGGTAAATACCTATCAATATTTTTCAAAATTTTAAGATATTTAACGGACTAAGCAAGTGCTCCATTAACTGACTAAAATAATCCTTAATTGCAGTCCTAACTCAGACTATTTAGTCCTCTGTATGCTCACTTAACCATAGACGTCCATTCTAATGGATTTAGTTTTTGCAACCAACAGAGTCGACCCCTGGTGGCTGTTCAAAATATTCTTACTTTCTGGTTAGTTTCAACCAGCAAATTGGAAGATGATGTCCACTTTTCACATACGGTCTCTGTTGTATATTGTGGATTTTAAGCTGGGCTGCAGCTCTATTGTGCTGTGACTGATGAGCCACTGCTTTAAATCTGGCGCTTTTCACTCCGTTTAGTTTCCCCAGTCACCACACCATTGGCCTGCCCTGTGGACCAATCAGAGCCTTCTCTATCTACGGACGGGCGGCACGAGCTCATTACCATGAAGGTGTCTGACCAATGGGAGGCCGTGTTTACCCTGCTCCCTGAGAAGCGAGGTACGCAGTTGCACCGGGAGAAAAATCGCTGCTCGGAGATCCGAGCTGCGATCCAGCCAGGCCGGAAGCCCCAGTCGCTCCCACCGCTTCCGTAGGATAAACCAGCAGCAGCAGCAGCAGCAACGGCAGCAGCAGCAGCAGCAGCTACTACTGCACAGCAGCCACAGATGGACTTACTGTAGGATTTCACTCCGCAGCCACATGCGTTATTTCACATTTTGATTTTAAATGGGCGTCGCACTTGGCCTTGCACCGTCCCTCCCTGTGTTTTGTGATTTTATAATTTATTGTTATGCAAGGATTTAACATACCAGTAAGTAGTGGTTTTAAATATTTTATGCAAATAGTTTTTATTGAATAATAATATTTAAAAATAAATAAATAAATACATAATTTAAGTCCAATTTCCTTGTCAATAAGTCCACAATAGTCCACAATGCTCTGGGTTATAATGTGACATGTTGTCCACTATAACAGTGTGCAAAGCCATCATTTTTCGAATAAGAAAACAGGATGTGTGCAAGGTGTTTCCCGTGGAATAATGATGATTTAATACAAGGGGCTGAAATTATTATTATTGTTGTTATTATTATAACCGGGTAATATTTTTGTCTTTATGGGCATTGAATAATTGTAAAAATATTTATTTTTAACTAACGACTTATATTAATTTGACGACTTTAAATTATCCTTCAATTTATTTTAAAGTGACCGGTTTTACTCTTCGTTTTTTATGTTGTCGGTCGAGCCGAATGTAGTCGTCGGGAAGTTGTGCAAATATGGGTATTTTTGTTATTCTATCGCTAGCGTGAAAATTGTGGTTGTAGTGCGGCGGAAATTCTTGGAACTCCCGAGCGGAAACCTTCCGCGGAAGGAGCGGGAGGCGCAGTTCCACTCTCGCCGGCCGAGGTGCACTCCCTGCCGGTGAAGCCCAGCCGCGGAGGTCCGTCTGCATGTGTCGTCGCAGCGCGATGCGAACAAATACAACATAATTTGATTTATCATGCGCGTTTTGGCCGTCGCTTGGGTTCTGGGAAATGGGATTGGCAGCTGCTTAATGAATTACACTATGAACGTCGATCATTTGCTCTTTTTTCTTAAAAACTAAATGTAGCGTTTATTGTGTGAGGGTTTCACACATTTAAGGGTACATTTAAACCAATCGACCACGGTTCTTTTTTTTTCTGCTGCCGGAATTAAATAGTTCATTTGGAACATTTGCTAAATAGTGTCAGTCTCGTGAGCGGCAGGGACGAATTTAAAATCTTTGGTTGATGGTGGATGGAAACCGTATGCAGGAGCATGGCGAAGGTAATGGCTGACTGCAAGACGCTCGCTCAGTCTGTGGAGACAAAGGGCGGCCATTCACCTCGGGTCTGCAGCCCACGATACTCAGCTGTATCACGGCTTGTGTGAAATGTTTTCACGTACAGGACCCACGGGCATGCACACGCGTCAGCCCACGAAGCATGAGTCCAAATGATCTTATTCTCAGGGACTTTTTTTTTGTAGTGGATGGCAAGATGTTGGTGTAGTTGAAGCAGTGGCTATGGTCTTAACTGCAGCTGCATGTGGAGATAATAGTGCTGAGCGTGAATCAGCCTATATATGTGATGTTCGTGCTTATACAATGCAGGTTTCATTTTTATTTAACCATTTAATTTGTGGTTAAATTGTACTTCTTTAAAAAAAAAATCCTTCTGGCAGAGACAATCATTTCAAGATATCATGCAGAGTCACCTCCCCAATATATACATATATGTTATAAAATGGAACCTCTCTCTCACACACACACACACACACACACTGCTTAGAAAATTCATTCATAGTGTATTTATTTGACCTATGAAATGAACCATGCCTTCTGTTTGCCTGCTTTATTTCTATGACTAGTAATAAGGCTTTAGCAGGGGGCTGACAGATTAAGATGGCTGTTGTAAAGACAAAATCATATATTTTATTTTTTACAGTGAAGTTAGCCCACTATTAACTTAAACTCGTGTGATGTAGCCCCAACCCCAATAATGATATTTTTTGTGGCATGGCAGAGGATGTAGCCTATAATGTATTTATTACTATATTTGATTACCTGACCTGAAATAGGTCAGGGCACATGAAGGCAGTGAGAGTGCAGTTATTCTGTGTGTGTGTGTGTGTGTGGGGGGGGGGGGCTGCATGATGCATCTCTATTATGATCAGTATTTTAATCATATTGTTATTTTAAATATCAGGCCTTCTGCTTTACTTCATGACTGGTTTGGAAACTTTAAGAGCTGACAAGTGCAGGTTCCTTCAAACCTACAATTGGTCGATGCATGGTGCATTTTTGTCTCTTTAAGACCATTTACCATATTTGTAGCAAAAGTGGCAAAGTGGGGGTCGTTTTGTAGTTTGCACGTGCTGCACAACACAGTGTTTTATGTGTATGAATGAGAAAATCGCTTTAGGTGTGATGAGAGGGGGGAAAAAACCCCCACTGACGCCTGTATTCTAAACAATAGGACGAGCAGCGTTGTTCACCTTGAGATGTAGGCTGAAGCTTCCATCATTTGAATCCACCCAAACAGTGCAATACAGTTGGTCCTCTAACAGAACTAGTGAGCTTATTGTTGCAGAAATCAAACAATAATGTTGCAAGATAATATGCTTCTCGTATGTGTGTCTGTTTTAATTTTTCTTTCTTTTTTTTGGAGGGGGGTGGGGGGGGGGTTTGACAAATGAAAATGTGCGTGGATTAAATAAAACATGAGTGTTATCAAATAGAACAAGCACCTGCAAATGTGTGAGTGTTCTCGCCGTGCATGTGTCTGTCTGTGGAATATCAAGTGCTCCTCTCCATATGAAGCATATTAGAGCCAGTGTGTCCCAGGCTGATCAATAGAGCAGGGGCTGAGCCTGCATGTCCTGCATGCTCTGTGGGCTTGTGGACGCCTCGCTGCTCGCTTGTGTCCGCGGTTACTGGGGGGGGGGGGGGGGGTAATTTCAGCCAAATGCAAAATAAACCTTGACACGAGTGATAGGTAGCCTCTTACAACAAAACTCAATGGAGCGCTACTAATGACTTGTTTTCTCTGACATTTTCAATGGCTATAATGCAATGTCAGTATTTTTCCCACCTTGTAATTCTTAACTGGGTTTTCATTGTTTTTATTTATTAGTATTATTATTATTTATTTTATTTTTTTACTTGATAATGAAATGTGCACTGTGTTTCTCTTCTTGACAGAAAAGATGATCGAGGGCTACGTTTTTGGCTGGATAAGCCTGCAGTCGCCTGAATGCAACACATAGATCTGAAGGAAAGGATTATTATATGGGTTGCATTTGATTTTCCTGACCTGCCATATCCGGAATTCGGATTACTCGACATTCCTCGGGAATGGAAGGACGGGATTTCGCTGCTCCGGCGCACCTCCTCTCAGAGCGGGGCGCCCTGGTGCACCGAGCCGCCTCTCGGATCGCTCCCTCGGGCCACAGCTCGGTGCAGCATGCCGGTCACTTCCCGCCGGGGAAATACTACCCTTCGCACATACCGATGGCTCCTCACTCAGGTTAGTCAAACACCCAAGGCTGTTTTTTTTGTTTTGTTTCGTCAAACAGCAACTGGAATGTTTTTGTCTTCCTATATCATCAATCTGTCTTAACGCGGAGACTGTCTCAATCCTTTTCTCATGATGTTACGCTAAAAAAAAACACCCTGTCCATTCATCAGACTGCAGAGATATGTGTTGAGGTATCATTTTTTGTGCACAAAACAGGAATAGACGGTGCTTTGTCTTAAATGAGCTCATGTGTTGACACTGTTCTCTATTCAAATATCAGCTAATAAATTTTACTTTCATGTAGACATGCAGGGGAGTTATTTTTATTATTATTATTTTTATTATTATTTATTTTTTTTTAAAAAAACCAACAGCCCCTGAACCAACATTTAAAGCTTAAATATGTTCAAAAACCCATAAAACATCTTTGTTAAACAACCAGCACATTTGATAAGTTAGGTAAATGGCGTGTAATTTATTTTAAAAAAAGAAATGTCATTTAAAATCTATGTATGGGCAGAACACACTGGCACTGGTTTTGCCAATGGCCATGAAGCAGAATCTACAATGAGATTTTGTCACTTCACGTTAAAATGATACGTGTCACACCGATGCCATCACTTACCCCCCCCCCCCCCCAACCCCGGGCCTTACCCGGAGCCACAAGCAATCAAAGGAAGGAGCTGGATGAACAGGTCTACTAGTGTTTCATTGCAGACATACAGACAGTATGTAAGAATCCACGTTTGGAGGACAAATCCTCCTCCTATATTTAACGTGCTTCGCAGTGTGTGGGTGCAAATGTGTTTACAGTGCATGCGTCAGCTTTAACAAGGGACTTGTGTGAGAATACCGCGTGTAGTCAAATGTGTACGTTTGAGTCCTTCTCGTACAGCAGGTGATTTAAAATTTTAAAGCCCACTTCAGTCCTAAATAAAATATAATCAAGTAAAATTAATTAAACACTCAGCGATGTTGCTTCATTTCGTAATAGTTATAAAGCTGTAAATATTTAAAACCTTTCTTTTATTATTATTATTTTTTTTTTAAATGCACAGATGTGATGGAATTCATTACAATATGATGTTGTTGTTGCTTTTATTTTGTCCACCAGTGTAAAACAAAAGAGCCTTTAATATAAGATAAGTGACACTGGTGGCATATTGATTGCATCAAAAGCTTACACCTCTGGAACAATTCCCTTTGAAAATATGTTAATGTGGTTTCTTGATGCAGCAGCAGAAATCTGCACTCACATGGAAAGCAAAAGAAATGAAGCTGTTTAAAGTGATTGTGTATGAACTACATTTTTCTACTTGAATTCTGTGGGGTATGTGGGGTGGTTGTTGGAAGTGTAGTTCAGTAAATTGATTTTTGTTTAGTTTTCTGCCCTGCAATTTATTTATTAATTTGTGTGTTTGTTTATCCATATCTTTTAATATCTTACTAAACTGCAGGCAGCAGTGATGCAGGCAAATCAAAGGTATTTTCGAGTCTGTTGTGTTTCTACGGATTCAAAATTCGTTGGCAAAATTGTGCTAAGCGTGAAGTATAATTAGTCATTCAGGAGAATTCATGGGTGCTGCTCACCATTCATCTCTACCGTTCATGTTTGCTTTTGGCAGTACTCTCTCTCTCTCACACACACACACACAGATATTTTTTTATTATATTATGAAAGATATTTTGCTTGACTGCATGAAGGCAAATTCTGGCTACAGGGTACAGGTGCTTCCCCAACAAGATTTGGTGTTTCTTTTGTAGTCCTATGCTGCACCAACATGAATACATACCCTCCAAATGTCAACACTGTTCAATGAGCAGCACAGGTGGTTTATTGTTCTCCCCCGTCTTGTCGGTTACACATGGGCGGGACTGCAGAGAAGTCTGTGGAATATCCTCAAGATTTGGAAAAAAGAGTTAGTATTTGCCTCAAAATGATGGAGGATCATTCAGTGTATACATCATTTCTAAGTCTTCCCCAGGCTCTGTTAGAATTATTTTTGTTCCTGAATCTTTTATTTTGATAATGTGAGAAATCATAAAACATGTCATAATGCAACCGGAACGATGATTGAATTATAATTCACAATTATTCTCGGTATTTTTTTTAAAGTGGAAATTCATCCAAACAGTAGACAAACGCCATTTTTATCATGAATCATGAAAACAGGCCTCAGTCTTACACATGCTGTATAAGGACTGTCAAATGTTTGGAGTACGTCTGACTGAACTGGCCTCAGACTGTTGTTCATCTTGACAGGACAGGTCATTAGATGTTCCGCAAGTGTCCTGTATGCTAGCGGCGTTAGCACAACCGAGCATGTTGTTTGCTGAATGTATTGGATCCCTTCAGTTACTCTGCACTTTCCCCCTGGGGACTAACTTGCACACTGGTTCACATGAATACTTAACAAAGAACATGAATATTTCAGGATTGATGTAAAAATGCATTCAGGGGCAAGTTTCTGACGTGGCTTCTTGAAAGGGTTTCACTGACTTTGCAGAGGTATTTATTGAGAGCGCTCTCTTCACCCTAACTGCTGAAAAGAGTGGCGGTGGCTGCGACACCCTCCCTTAGCGTTGTTCTTTTACTGGGTTACACTCAGAATCAAATAAACACCAGAATCAAATATACATTCTTATGTTCCTGATACTGGTAGAGTTTGTCAGTGTGCGTTTGCCTGCGTTTGTCTGTGTCCGCACTGTGTTCTGGTAATGTGACATTGGAGCAACTTCTCTGTGTGTGTGCTCACTAAACACAGAGACACAGACTGGTAACATCTAATGCTGTTTAATTCAGCCAGTTCATTTACAAGGACTTTGAAATAGTAATTTTATCTTCTGCTGGCTCCGGCTCCGGCACCGGCACAGGGTTGGAGACAAGCTCCGCTTGGCTGTGAGGCCCAGGATTCAGATGTTGGATAGTGTCAGAACAGGAGACACAGTGGGGCTGTCTTTACTGCTGGCATTTATGGCAGGGGCTCATTTTTCAGCCATATTGTTCTGATCATTGTGCTCTGGCTAAGGTGTGGCTTTGTGAAAGCGACAGGGGGTTCAGTGGCTGTCCATGGGTGAGCTCTGCCCTAAACACCCCACGTAATCAAAGGTCATAATTGTGTCATTTTACTCATTTGGCCTCAACTTCCTCCCATCTCATCTACCTCTGCCTCCTTTTCTATAAGCTGCACTATTTCTCCTCCTCTGCATTTCTCAGTCTCCTGTATTTCCAGCAGGATGACCCTTGTGTCTGGGAAGTGGTGGTCTTCCTGCCACTTCTGTTTTAGCCACCCTCCCCTGCTCTGGGCCATTGTTGCAGACCCCAGCTTTGTGTGTTTTTTACGGCTGCTGTTAAAGATAAAAAACAGTCCCTTCCACCCCCTTTATTGTTTTCTGGTAGGATGTCCCTGGCATTCCCTTGGTTTTTATGTCTTAGCTAGATATCCAAGCAGCTTCCCCTTTTAAAGGTTAGCTGTGTTGTCTGTCTTCTTTTTTTTTTTTTTTTTGAAAGGGGAATAAATAACTTTACGGAGACTTTTATTGAACTTGTCATTGCTGTCATGAGTCTGGGTTGTTGGGAAGACACTTCGAAGACAAACACAGGTGTTTGGCTACATTTGCAAAGAGCTGGTTACAGCCAGGGTCTTTAAAAGAATAAACCTCAGTGAGTGGGCGAGAGCTGTTTGTGGCAATGAAGGCTTCCTCCACTTGGCCTTGTAGCTCTTGTGAGCACTTACAGTTTGTACCCTGCTCAACTTTGCTTTTACCTTACTCTTCTGTTGACCCCAGACAGGAGCGGTGATGAGACAGTGTTGCGTGCTTAGTGTAATTATTCAAGAGGAACAGCTACCAGATGAACTGGAAGCCAGTGACAGTACTTTCTTTTTCAGATGTAACAACTTTTTATTGAAATTCAAGAGGTGAGACCTACCTGACTAAAAAGACACCTGACATCTTGAGTAATTCGCCTTAAATATTACATTAATTAGCCTCTTGTATACAGGAGCCACTATGGCGGAAATATAGTGACAGAATGTGGATCTTAGGCCAAGTTCCATTTGGCTGCATTTTTGTTTGCTCTCTTCCTCCTTCTTTTGTTACAGCTCTCTGCAAAGCAGCACAAAACCTTGGCCTGCTGTTGGGCTCATTTGTGGATTGGTGTGAGATGACACTATTCAGACTTGATGTCACAGGAGTCCACCTAAATAGTGGAGGTGTTGCTTGGCCGTGTACACCTGGCTGAAATAGCACCTTGCCCAGTACTGCTGCCATCTGTCACCTTCCCCCTACTCTCCCATTGGAGGCCTAAATTACTGTACTCACTTAGGCAAGGTCAGCTGTCTTAGAAAGGACCCTTACATTTTTGCAAATACTTCCGTTGAGATGGGTAACATGTGCTTACTGCATTGAGTGAATTCAAACATCCATATATTAAATCTTTGGCAAGCCACAGGCTTTGCCTCACTGTTTACTATACGATCACTATTAGATCATCATACCAGATGTCCAAAAACCAGTCTTCAAAAGAATTAGTAACAGCATCTGTTATTCGAGAACACATTCAGGTAACTGAAGCGACAGATTTGATTTCAGATAAAAGGTTTAATCATCTATTTTCTTCACATTTTATTACTCATCAGCAAAAATGTCCACAGCAGAGAAGACTGTGGATGAGTGGCTTCCAAAAAAAAAAAAAAAAAAAAATAGCGGTCTGCCTTTGCAAGATGATTTTGGCTATAGCGAGTGGCCATGTCGCCTCAGAGATGGGCTCTTCAAACAGACCGCCACCCGCACTACACCGTGTGGCACGATGCCACAGAGCTCTTGCCTCAAGCACGGGGCGTACACTCAGGACAAACACAAAGGAGACCCACGGGTGAGAGCAACGGGCAGGGTAATACCTTCCTGTATCAGATTTCAGAGTGTTAGATTTCAAAACCTTACTATCTATTTTTATACTCAACATGAGGAAGTGAGAAGGTACTTTAACAATCCAACATGGCTTATGTGTTTTGGTGCCTGAACACACATGCACACACACCATTGCTTATAGAAAACATTAACAAGCTAGAATGAGAACCTATTGTTGCAAGATTGAATAGACTGATACATTTGCCCAAAGTCAGCTGCTGCAGTTTTGTTTGTGATTTGGATCTCTCCCCTTGGTTTGCTCTCCTTTTCTCTCTCTCTGTCTCTTTCTCCCCCCTCATTCTCCCTCCCTCTCCCTGTATAAGGCTGCTACTCATCAGGCAGCCCCAGGCCCACCTCAGCGCATGGCTATATTGCATGTGACAGCTGTTAGACATTATTAACGACTCAAGCAGAAAATCCAGATTATTTGTTTTTTTAATTTCAGTTTTTTTATTGTAATCGCGTAATGAAAAAGAACAAAAAAGGGCCGTTGCCCCATTGTTCTCAGCAGTTTTGTGATCAGTGATGATACTGTACGCTCTTGAGTGTGTAAGCATGTGTGGTTTTGTTTGGGTGGCCTTTTTCTCCCTTTTTTTTTTCTTTGCATGCATGTGTGTGAATTCAGGGCTGTGTTCTCCAGACAATACCCCCCGCTGCAGCCGAGGCACCCTGTGGTTGGCTGTGAAGCCTAGACAGGTGCACTGTTAACCCTCTAACATCTGAATCTGTCCCTGCCGAATGTGCTGTGAATATCCCCTGCAACATTTCATAGCGGTGATGTCTGGCAGCTACACTACTTGCTACATTCACAGCAGCCAGCAGTCCTGCACTAATGGTGTGTTCTTTCTCTGCACATAGGAGTTTAGAATGATTTTATCTGTTTGGCGAATAGGGTACTTGTCCAATTTCCAGTTTTCCTGTAACATGTTGGGAACGCATGGGATTCATTTTGGCAAGGAAAACAATTATACAGCTCTGCAGTTGTTCCTGTGCAGCGCTTCCTCTCTGCTCCTGTTTATTTATTGTTACTGCATATTTTCTGTATTCTGAGCTTACACATTGCAGTTTGCTGACTATGATCCATGAATGTTGATGATATATGTTGGATGGCCTAGAGTGAGAGCAAATAAACTCAAATAATAGGCCACAATTCGGTGACTGTCAGTAGTGCAGTGGGCGGTGGTGACATGCGGCACCAAACAATGAGGTGTGCTTAATATATGCAGAGATTTGTCATTAAATATACATGCAGTATGCCTCTCAAGGATGTGTCAGCCCTTTTGTGAGAAAACAAAGATTAGCATCAGGAATTCCATTTTAATAAGTCTCTAGAGACCAACCAACCAGCTGCTTATTCTTCAATCCAAACGGGACTTGTTGCTCCCTCTCTCTCCTTATTTTGCCTTCCTCCTTATTGCATGCATTTCTTGTGCTCCTCCTGCCATTGATTATTATAGAAAACCCCTCCCAATCTGCTTTTTGTGAAATCCCTTGTTTTACACAAATTCTTTTATGTCTACATGTTTTCTCTTTGATGATCCATGTCTTCACCCTGTCCACCCCTCCCTGCAGTCCTCCCACCTCCTCCCTCCCTCCTTCTCATACATTTATTGTCCTCCCTGTTACTGAGACTGAGTCCCTCTCTGTCCCATTACCTCACTACCTCACTGTAGGTCCCCTCTGCCTTGTGTGACCACTAGGCTACACTGCTTCCTCTCTCTGATATACAGCATGTCCTGAGCATCCGGGGCAAGTGACTGGCTCCTTCAGCAACAGATGTGGGTTTGTCTGCTGGTCCTGCATGCATTAAGTTTCTCTGCTTGCTGAGTACGGCCACTGACCTGCCCTCTGGTGAATGTGGGGGAGGGGACAAAGCCAGTTTGCATTGCACAATAAAGAGACAGACAGAGAAAGGGACGACAATGACAGTAAGACTAGAAGCATACTGTCACATGCTGTCATACACTTACTGGTGAATTGCAAACAGAAATAATACAAAGGCAGGCACACACACGCATGCACACACACACACACACACACACACACACACACACACACACACACACGCATGCACACACACATACACACATGCGTGCGTGCTTCCCAGGAGGCTGCGGGGCCAATGGGACAGAGCAAGCTTGAGAGTCTGGTTCGTCTGTTTACATCTAATTATAGAAACAGGACTATTTCTGCAACTGCTGTTCAAGCTTTTTTTATATTCTTACGGTGAGGAGAGAAGAGAGAGCGAGAGAGAGCGAAAAAAACAAAGCTTTGACAGCCTTTCTCACAATGGTGAACGGTTATCTCATTCCCTCAGCGCTGCTACAGTCTGCAGCCTCACAGTTCAGTACAACAGGAGATGGAGGGGGAGGGGAAGTGTGTCTTGTATTGCAAGCCCTTCATCCTCATGTAACATGGCAATGTATTTTCCCCAGTAGTGCCTGATTCATTCAGTTGAGAATCTCCCTGATAAAGGAATAATTTCTTCACCCCCGCCCTATTGGCTCTTGCTTAGCCTTAATAAATGCTGTCTCTCATGACAGTCAAAACAGTAATATTGGGGACTTGCGTTGCATAAAATGTTTCTAGTATTATGGAGACAGCGCCAGTGCAGTAGTAATGGTGCTATAGTTAAAAAAGCTGAAACTCTGACTTTCTGAGTTGAGGGGCCGTTTCTTTAATTGGACTAGGATGTCCAACTTGGAAAGTCAGAGCAACCTCACAAAACACGTTGCACGTCTGTTTTGTTTCACAGTCATGGACATACTGTTTTAATTTTTATCTGTGGACATTTTGCTATGCTGTTTGTGTGCACAAAAACTTGTATAGTGCATTGACTGATATTGCTTACAATGGCTAGCCCTGGAGAAATTTGTGGGTGTGTGTGTGTGTGATGCCAGGTGAAAGCCAGAGCAGGGCAGGGTTGGGCCTGTGGGTCTGGGACAGGTTGTTGCCTCTTGCAGGTGTTTTCATAAAGAAGCCCAAAGGCCACATGCAAAGCTGCTGGATGCAGTCTGAGCCAGGTGCTTCCCATCCCCCACCAGTGAAACAAAAACCATTACATAAAGGCAGTGGGTGCTTGCATATTCTCCATCCCAACCCCCTCTTATTCTGAGACCTGGCAGGTAAATTAATTGGCCGTGAGTATATAATGTGTATACCGATATAAAGGTGTGCTGTCTGACCAAGGTGTAGCGTAACGGCCGTAATGATGGCTCCATTGTGTTGATGTTGAGGAGGATAGTTAGCAGCACAGCCAGCGGAGCCCTTTTCTGGAGGGCGGGATAGCCCCTGATTAATAGTGGAGAATGCTTTGAAGTGACACCCAAGTGCACAGGCTCATGGACTAATAGCAATACCATCAGTATAGCTCCCTCTTCTTCATTCTTCATTAAGTAATTTTTCCCCGGTGCTATCTCACCACACTCCCCTCACACGCCTGCCTCATTGACAGCAAGCCTTTAGGAGCTCTTAGGTTTTTATTTTTGCAATTGTTTCATGATTGTACTGTCATTTCTCTCTGTCATGTTTGCTAAAATAAGAGGGTTTTTTCACTTAAAGGCGGAAAAGAGAAAAGCCAGAAAGAGAGACAGGGTCTCTAGTCACAGAGCATCACTGCACAGGTGAACTGTGGCACAGTCTAAAGACTCATGGGATTGATGTGGCACAAGTGGGACATGACAAGGGACTATTCCCAAGATCCATTTTGATCTCCCACACTGACAGACAAGCTGCAGCTGTGGGTATGTCTCTGTGTGTGTGTGTGAGTTTAGGAGGCCGAGGTGAGGAGGCAGGGTTCAGTCTGTCAGCTGTTGGAGTAAAGTAAACTGTTAGTGGTGGAAGAAGGCAGTGTTACCAGAGAAGAATTAGAACCACTTCTAATTGCAGTGAGGTTGGGCTATGATTACATGCTGGCTAATGCACTGACAGACCTCTCACTTGGCTGGCTCTCAGAATGCTGCTGAAATGGCTGAATGCCTTTTGGTTATACAGCATAATGGGATGATGTGTGTATGTGTGCATTTTCAGTGTGTGGGTGCCTCCCTGTGTGTGTTTGTTTGTGATTACAATTGCTTTTTGCGTGTTTTTTTTTTTTTGCTTGCACACATTCGTGTGGGTTTGTGTGCTTGTGTTTTCCATACGATGACTATGTTCTACTTGTTTCTTGAGTGCCTGTCATTATTTGCAGTGAAAACAACTTTTTTTTCTGTCCAAATCAAAACTCAGCTGCCACAACTTGTCTCTGAACAGCATGGAAGAAGTGTGCTGTTGCGTTTTTGAATTTTTGTGTACACGCATGTGTTATATTTGAGAGTGTGTGTGTATGTGTGTGAATGCCCACGGGAAAGAGCAATCAAAGGGACTGTGTTGTGGAGAGATTGTAGAAAAGAGTGAGAGCGGAAACAAGAGTGGCAGGCAGCAGAGAGGGCAGCATGTGGGGGAGGATGAGGGGGTTGATGCAGGTGCCTAATTCTACCTCAGCTCTGAGCATTTTACATTCTACCCATTTTTGTTTTCTGCACTCCTGCATGTGGCTGCTGGTGATGTGGTAAATCCACATCCTTCAGCTTCAATGTTGATTAGCTGATTAATATCCGACAGCTGTGAGGAAAGTAACACACAGCAATGGGATTATACAGCATTATGCTGTAAATCTATTGCATAAATAAACAGGTTAGAGATTTAAGAAGCTGTGTTATTTTTTCACCACATCTTTTTTTTTTTTTTTTTTTGTGGAACAGCTTGTTCTCAGGTGTGTGAGTGCTTCCTGTTTGCAAGCAGCCACAGCTCACTTTAAAGCTGGTGAGTGCTTTAAATCACAACACATTCCCAGTGAATGGGATGACAGTTATGAGAGTGTATCTGCTGCTTCTTCATCAGGCCATTTTTAATGAGACATTACAGACATCTCTGTGGTTTCTCCAGGGGTCAGGGGTCAGAGGCAAATTTCTAAATGTTAGGAATTTTGCTGTGCTGATTTCATCCTGTGTTAGTCATGGGCCATAGATAGGCTCGAACATTTCAAGGACCACTCAAGGGAATGTGTTATAAGGGCCTTTGGAGGTCAGCAGCAGACATGGACCTGAGTGTGCATGTGTGGATTTGTCAGTGGTTGTTAAGAAACACTGTATGTGCTGGATTAATTTTGTTCATGTGGAAGTTCTGTACTTTCCCGGCTAATGCATGACAGAGCATTGAAGTATGAGGAGAGAAGTGGTCATCCATGGTAACAGATCTTTACCAGACCAGAGTTGTCTGCACACATGGAAAATTGATGATAAATACCTCTGGTATGGTGGTAAACTATGCTGTTGTGTGGGAAGGGGAGGATGGTTGGGCATGCTGGAATATATGATGGTGGTGCCGATGTCTGTTATATTAGAGAATTGTATTTAAACTATGAGAACTGGAATGTATTGATGCCATTCTTTGTATGTATTGGTAAAAATGTGTGTAGCCCCATTTGACAGATTTTCTTTCAGAAAGTGGAGATGCTTCGATGATCAATACTTACACACTGTCTATACAAGAACACACACATACACAAACTTTTAGGCTTACTGTCTCATCTGTCATTTGACAGAGTTTTCTTCAGCTTCATAGATTCTCCTTCCAGCCAAGCAGATGGCGAACATTTAGAATGAAAGCAGATCCTAAGTCTTTTTGGATCTCCATCAATCCAACAGTCTCTGGGACCATCCCGCACGGGGCTCAAGTTTCTCAGCACCGACTGAGCCATTCCAGCTCTACAACCAGGCCTCAGTCAACGCGTTCCCTACACAACACACATGTCTATTCAGTGCTCTTTAATCCCACATCCAACAATGGCACACATTCAGCTTCACAAACACAGTGGAGCTGAAAATGCGGGCTGCTGTCAGTTGTTCCCATTGGTCACTTCTTTTCATCCCCACCAACTCAGTAGATACCTCCAAACCCAGCAGGATGCCTCAGGTCTCCCACATCCTTGCCCAGTGTGTGGCACCCTACTGCGTGCATATAACAAATGCTCTGAAGAGCTAATGTCCCTCATCTGCCTGTCCAGCTTGCCTAAAGGAGCAGCCGTTCGTCCCTTGGTCCTCCATCCTATGTAGTTTATGTGACAGAATGAGCAGGATTAATATCAGCACACATGCTTGAACCCTTTAACAGGGCTCATTTGAAGTTGCACTGCTTTCAAGTCTGGACCACTCTTAAGTGCAAGTGATTTTATGAGATGTGCTTCTGTTCCAGACAGCCATGCTGCTGCGCTACAACCAGATTTGTGGAGAGCAATAGCAATGCAATTCCAACTCACACCGTTTGGAAGAATGTGCAAAGAAGTGTGCATTCTTATGTATGTGAATATGCGCATATGTTGCGTAGCTGTGTGTTTGCTTGAACGTAAAGGGAGAGGGGTGGTTAGTGCTGGCCATGACAGATAAAAAGTTTGGCTTTTTGTGGGAGGCCTCACACTGCCCTGGTCCTGTCTGCTGATTTATGGGCTTGTGAAGGAAATCTCTCATTTGTCACTTCTCATCTGTTTTCTCCACGTCACCTTTTTTTTTCTCTCTTTCACTGTCTGTCTCAATGGAATTTTCCCTAAATCTTCTACTGCTTCCAAAGAAGAGGATGAAGAAGAGAGGGAGGAACAAGGACAGGAAAGAAGACTGGAGGGAGCTGGTTTCTCTCTGCATCTGGTTAAAACCATGCTGAAAAAAAGGCTGGCCTGAGTGAATATGTTTGAATAAATATTTATAATTGTACTTTACATGGTTATGTTGACATACCAGTATAATGAGCTTACTGTATTTTCTGCCTGTAAATAATTCAAAGTACTTAATATGTTACAGGTCCTCCTGTTTTTACTGTAGTTTGAGCATTATTGATGGAAACAAAAAATTCATCACTCGATTTGAGTCTTCTGTGTATGTAAAACAAATTAGCCATTTAAGCACATACACACAGGTTTGTTGCTAATACCTGATAGCCATTACATTAGCGCAGTGAGGTCACAGTCAGGTCAGCTGCAGTCTGGAGCATTCCCGTGTGTATGCTCACTGTGTGTGCTCATTGTGTGTTCATGTGCCAGTGTGCACCACACTCACTCAGGTGCTAACTATAAATCTCCCTCACCCTTTCCTTTGCCTGCTGAGGACACAGCGGGAGCAGTTGGGGCTTCACTGTTTTTCAAAGTGGAGGGAGTAAAGGGTTAGAGGGGAAGAGAGATAAATGAGGGAGGGGACTTAATGAGAGCCCTGGTTCACATGATTATGGGACTGGCTGATAGAAATCAGGATCTTTCTTAAAGAAGTCAATTAACCCCCTCCCCCGTCTCTAATTATGCATGGATTGCTCCGCTGGCTCTTTGCTGATAGGGCTGCTCAGCACAGCTCTATATGCAGACTCATGCTGCTGGAGTCTACAAAGGCTTTTTTCCCCCTGAATCTCTTAGTAGTCTGCTTTAAACACACTTTTTTAAAACCATTAGTAAACCCCACCCTCCTCATCTTTCTTACCACCTTGAAAGCAATAGCAGAGTCAGTACCAGACAGAGCCAGGAGGGGGTGCCACCCCTCGAGACCTTTTGGTCATTAGTACGTCAAAGGCTAGATGATTGCTTGACTCTGTGGTCAGAGTAAATAAGCAGTATTGTACAATGTCAACATTACCAGGCGGCTCCTTCACAGCACCCAGTGTTGACATATCTGTTCTCTTATCTAAGGTGTGCAAAGCCCAGCCCCACAATAGAACCAGAACAAATACAATAAGGAGATAGAAACCACAAACACACACATGCACGCACAAACACACACACGCACACACACACTTCAGAAACTGCAAGGGAATTCAAAGCTGCTGCCACTGATGCCAACATACTATTCTTGTATCCTTTAACAAAGTAACTGATAATACAAAATAGTTTAGTGGTAACATGTTCCAAGTTTTGGTCCCACCGTGGGCAATGATGCCATACCTAGTGTTCATGTGAGCTTGTAAAAATAATGGAATGTTGAGGATCACAGTAATCTCCATGGGTAAAGTGGACTCGGCTCGACGTGCAGCTCAATCTGGTAAAGCAATGAAGCCCATTCTGGCTGTCATGAGACAAGCTCTGCCTTCAGGCTTAAGTCAGTGAGCAGTTTGTGGAAGTCACTATGTGTGTGTGTGCAAGTGCATGTCAAACTACGCAGACAGACAGACAGAATGAAAACAAGGGGAGGGCAGCGAAGGAAAGATTCCCACAGTTTGCTTTTCAACCCTTTGTTTAAGTACCTGTGTCACATTTGCTATTTTTCTGTGTCAAAACATTTCAGTAGACCATCTTCCCCTCATTGCCTCACATCACTGTTATAACTCTTCTTTATTTTCCTTCCCTGTCACTCCTCTGCTCCCCCCCATCCACTACATTATGGCCCTTGCCAGGTCTAAACTTGGCTTCCACTGTCGTTGTGATAACCTGCTGAAAGCTGTTGCACTCCCATGGTTGTGAGGACACCCAGCTGAGGTTTCCCTGTGCTTCATCTTCCTTGTGCTTCCTTCTCTGTACCTCAGTGACTGATTGCCTTCCTTCCGCAAATTCCTCTGAATCGTTTCACTGGTCAGGCTCATCACATAGCTCCAGTTTTTCTGGCCCAATGAGAAGTTGCTGACATGTTTTATTGCCTTCAGGGTGAAGCTTATATTCAAGACAAATAAGAAAAAGCCAACATGTGCTCTCATAGGCACACTGTTCAAAGCTATTTAATGGTTACTTTGGGATGTAGGGTCTTATTTAAAACCCCCAAACATTGCCACTGAGTTTAGCCAATGGAAAATATATGATTTTAATATTCATCCTGCTAATATATGTACAGTATATATATGTTAGTGGTATTTTTGTTTCTTTTCCAGTGAACATGAGCCTGCATATGTGTGTGTGAAAGAGAGAGCGAGAGCATGAGAGTGTGTGATTGAGGATGTGCTATGGCAAAGCAAATAAGCAGCTGCAACACATCTGCTGACTGTGATCAGATGGTGCAAGCCTCCTGTAACACCAGTATGCCTCCCTCCACCTAACTGTAATCTTTGAATATGATCTGTAGACGAATTAAGAGTTATGGAAGAGAGGGGCCACACATGACCTGTCCACCTGTCCTGCTGATAAGATGTGATCACTGCAAAAGGCGATAGAGAACCCCAATTGCTGCTATGCAGCCAACCAAGTGGACAGACAAGCCATGAGCTGTTGATCAAGATAATCCATCACCATCCTCACCCCCATCCTTCCCCCTCTATCTCTCTGGTTTGACCTTGGATTGTGCCTTTTCTGCTCAGCTGGAGGAGCGGAGAGGCTTTTTTAATGGCTGCCCTGCTCTATGTTACACTTCATCTGTTCATGTTTGGATGATGACCCTCCCTCCTCAGGAAATGCTCCTAATTTTACTTATCTCCGCTCAAGTGTGTTGCTGCAGATGTTGAGCAGGCCACGGCAAACAAATTTCGTGGATGACCAGTGTCAGGAGACACAAGGTCTAGTTTGTCAGATATATTTCATATAAATAATTCACCGTGTGAGCTGGTTGTTTTTGTTTTTTCGGCACTTTAAACTGTATCCTGCTACAGTGGGTGAAAAAGGTGGTATCTGTATGGAAAATCTGGATTATTATCCTCATGGCTTAGAGCAGGTGTTCTCAAACTTTTTATACCAAGTACCACCTGAGAAAGTATTGTGCTCTATAAGTAACACCATTATTTCCAATATTTAAAATACAGTAGTGTAATTGGGCTGAGTTAAGTCAGTTATTACGGACTTTTCACAGGAGGCTGATTTATTTATTTGGGATAACTTGTGCTCTTATCCTCCTCTTGGTCCACTGGTATAGTGAAATTAGATAGAAGTGGAGCAGGAGATAAGGTGACTCCAGTTATTATTGTTTATTATTTCTTGTTATTTGTTTCATTTTCGATGCACTCTGGTCAAAATTCCTCCGCTCCACTCCAATCACACACATACACACGTTCCACAGTTTGAGAACCAAGGGCTTAGAGGGTTTGTAGCAACAAAAGTCAAGGAGATGCACTTGTGAGTGTACAGCTTGTTCTTTACAAGGTCATACTGTATATCATTTGGCCTTGACTACCTAAGTGCCTTCCTTGACTGTGTGTGTAGGTTATCAGAATAAAAAAGCTTTTGTTGGTCTTGGCCAATGCTGCAAGAATTAAACTTCTTTGTTCCTCATGTGAACCATCGGCAAATCATATTCAGGGCTGCAGAAAGACCTTGGATTGGTGGGCTGGCACAGTGGCTCTCCCCTCTCTTATCTGCACTGTTCTGTCTCTGTGGCCCTGACAGAATACATCAGACAGAGAGAAGCCAGAGCAGGGAGCTGCCTTCTGTTTCTGTCACACACATCACTCCCAGACTTTATCCTATTACTGGCCAATCCAAGAGAACTGTAAGGACAACAGCATGCAGATTCTTTTGAGCATGCAGGTCAAGTCCAAGACTGCTCTCCGTGACCTCAAGGAGGTGCTGAGGAGTGAGAGAGGACTAGAGGGCAAGAGAACAGGACATTCCAACAAGCCCTGGTTGCCACTTAAATACCAGGATGCTGATTGAATTTGGCAGAGGGAGGAGCCAGTCTGTGTCATAAAACAAAGCGTTCATTAGGCTCTCAGGCCTCAGTAAAAAACAAATGAATGAACATAGAAAACAGAGTGGCCGTGGGAGGGAAAGTAGTTTTCAGCCACCTTCTCTTATAAAAAAAGAATAGAAAGTGTTTTGAAGCATGTTGATGGCAACTGAGGGAAGAGAGTGAGGTGATGAGAGAGGACAAGAATATGGAGCTGAGCAGCAGGGGAAGGAGGGAGAGTGATGGAGGAATGATGGAGAGGGTGTGAGAACAGAAAAGGGAAACTGAGAAGGGGAATGAGTGATGGGGCTTATTGGAAGAGGAAGGGTATGAAAGTGAAAAGGGGAAGACAGCAGGCAAAGCTTTCCCTAATAAATGGAGCTGCTTTCAGATTTATGTGGTGTTGTGGGTATCATTATACATCCAAGGGAGATGGGGAGACTCGAGATATGGGACGCCTGTGGGGTTTATCTCTGTGTTTATCTGCGTATGTAGGCTATTGCACGCCCTTTTATTCTCCCTCTTCATGCTGCTCATGTCTCCTCTAAGGCAAATTTACTTTTAAGTTCAATGGAGCACACTCTCCTGTGGTGAGGTAACATCCACCCACATCCACACTCCACTTTTCCAAAGCCTATCTATCTAGCACCACCGGTTGAGAGAAGAGAGGTTTAGACCACCCAGGAATGGGTAGTCAAAGAGCTGCTTTGATGTGGCACAAGCATATGTGCATTGCATGGGTACAATCTCTGCTAAAACACACTCACAAAACACAGTTTTACTGTACTGCCTCCTTGTGCGGCATCATTACTCCTCGTCACTGGAGCTGTAGGATGCTTGAAAAGTGAGTGAGGGAGTAGCAGCCACCTCCTGTGCCAGGCTGAAATACTGGAGCCGTATGGTCACCCTGAGGGAGGGGAAACCTGCCCAGTCTAACCACATCTCAATTAACCAATTAAGTTCAAAAGTTATCTCGGGACTAATTAGAGAGAATAGTGCTGAGCACGTGTTTTCGTCTGCTTTTTTTTCCCCCCTACCACCAGCCTTGTCTGTGTCCGTGACCTTGTTGGCTGAGCTTTGGCTGTGTCGGCTGAAACATGGCACGCAAGCCGCCGTTACTCACCCATCCAACTCCATGCCTGAACATAAAACCATTGGATTTAGACAGATCAGTCATCAGCCATAAAGCAAACCAGATCCAGAGCATTCCTTGTGATGTTTCCAGTGGAACAAGAGAACCATGCAAATCCTTCAGTTTTGATCTGGACAATGACAGACCTGTGAAAGAACATTCACAAGTGGAAGACGGTTTTCAGTCGCATTTAACATGGCTGTTTCCTGTGCACTTTGTCGCATTGGTCCCACAGATGGGTTTTAATGGATGCCAAATGGGAGGTTTAGTGCCTTGCTATTGGCCTGTTGGAGTCTCTTTTTAACACAGTGATAATAAAAGACCAGTGTTTAGCACTCAAGGCAACAGCGTGCTGTCTCTTTGACAATAAGCCTTGGGCATGAGGTGTTTGTAACTTACCAGTAAAAGTACAAATTTTATCCCTGTGTTCAAAAGAAGGAAAGGGGGAGGGTACTATATTGTCTGCCAAAGCACCTATAAAAGAAATGTGGGCTGTATGACACAATTGTAGTGTGGCTGCTTTGAGCCCTGGAGCCAAATGCAGTGTACAGGCTGACAGCAAGATAGAGAGAGAGAGAGAGAGAGAGAGAGAGGTGAGAAATCCCTCTTTGACTCTGCTCTATCTACGGCAGGGATAACTTTCTGCCTTGATTTTTATTTTTTGAATCATTTGAAGGCTGTGACAATTGAAGTTATCGTACGATTGATTTGTGCGTGTCTGTGTGGGAGAGGGAGAGAATGAGGAAGACGGTGAGAGAAGTCTTGGATGTCAGGATGCAGTTTGAGGGGTGAAGGACTCCCCCTGTTTTATGTGACATCCTGGGGGATTCCTCCCCTTTCTCTCCCCCTCCTCATCTGCTTCCCTTCTTCACTCCCTTACACTCATCTCCTCCTCTGTGAGATTCACAATGCTGGGAAGAAATGTGTCATTAACAGGGGAGACCAAAATAATGTTTATGGGCTCAAGCAGCACTGAAATCATTTTCCATATCAGTGCAACTGCATGGGCCCTGTGGGGGAGTAAATCTGATTTTCTCCTCTCTGTGCCAATGGGAAACATCATGGGAAAGAAAACAGATTGGATTGTTAAAGAGATGGCCTGACGCAGCTGTGGGCGGCTCTTTGTGTGTTAGGGTGTGTTGCTGCATGTGTGCTTGTGTGTGCATTAGACTAGTGAGAAGAAGAGATAGAAAAAGCAAAATAAATGTGGAAGTGTAGCATGTGTGTATTTGTGAATGAGATGGATGAGCCCCACTATAGTAATCACAATTTCTTACCTCAGGAATAAGAAAAAAAATTGGGATACAACAAACGGCCCTGAAATGCTCTCATTGAACAATGGGTCAGTTAACATGCACGCTCACCAAAGTTTTGACACATGACAAATGGTTCTCCTTGAGGAGTGTAGGCCTAGCTTTCCTGTAAACAAAGAATAATGTGCCTCTGACCCAGAAGTTTGTAGCAAAATATGTTGTTCTTTCCATATAGGCCCTTTTTTTTCCACTGGTCAAAAAGCCACTAACACCTACTAACATCTGGCTTTTTTCTGTAATAGGAATAGATTTAATCTACATTTACTCCAAGGCAAATGCCTCTGCAGGAAATGTGGGATTTTATCAGTGCTTTTTGACAGTGATGGAAACATTTCCTTTATCCTGGCTGTCCAGATTAGGGCCAAACAATTGATCACTTTCGAATCAAAATTACAGTTTAAAACAAGTTGCAAATTCATAGACCAAAAAATACTACGTCAAGCAGTGTGTCAGATTTAGGGTTTACACTTAACTATACTATATAAATTAGTAGTAAATACTGAGCTGAAATTTGATTTAAAAATGATATTGCAAATCAAATTACAATTTCAATATTTGGCAGAAAAATCTGTGAAAAAATTCCCCAAATCATTCAGCCCTTGTCTGATTACAGACACTGCACCTTTTCTGACCAATGCTATGAATCACACTGTTTAAACAGCATTCTAAACATTGTTTTATCGCCACTCAGTTTCGAAGATGAACTTAAGTGGAAGCTACAAATGTGATCATGTCTCTATGGTGTTGTCTAGCACTTTGTTTTGTGCTACACGCCAGCTTTAGTGTAAAAAAAAACATTAAAAATATTTTATCTGTAGCATTTTATCTGTACTATTGCTCTGAATGTAGCCCTGTTTGAGTAAAGGCATTTTAATCCAAAGTATTTTTCAAGTATTTTTGCTCCTGCGCCACACAAAAAGTGCAATGTGTTTTTATGTTTGGTTGTTTGTTTTTGGTTCTCATCTGTTGGCATTAAAGGTCTAGTGTGTAAGAATTGGTTTGAATCAGTGACATCAAATCCTCCACCCACGAAGCATGTCTGGGAACTACGGTGGCCTTCACATACCAGAAAGAATGAAAACACACCTTTTGCCTCTCCCTCCACTGTCCCTCTCTTCCTGCCATTTCCTCTTTCTTCGTTGTCAATTTATGCATCAGGTTTTTAGGCCAATATGTTCACCATCATTTCCATAGTAGGTTCCCACAAAATGTACAATTCCCACCTGGTTGGGCTGCTGTAGAAATGTCAGCTCAAGTCTCTTGGGTCTCTTTAAAGCAGCTCCTTACCTTTAAAAAAAAAAGCATATAAAATCTTTATCCTAATGCCACAAAACCAAACAATTTTTAATTTTAAAGCAATTATTTACATTATACATTTATACCAACATACGTATGGTATAGTACAGTATATTCAATATTCAATACAAATGGAGAGAATCTGAGAGTAGGGTTAGGTAATTTTGAAAATTTCTGCTTTTCTTGTGTGAGCTATTAAATGTGTGTTGTGGGCGTAGTAGGGAATGTGAGTGAACATGTGTGGGTGGAGTGAAAGGAAGGTAATGGGCCTTGAGCTCATTTGTCCTGGCCTGGTCCTGTTTCAGTTTCGCTGTTTCAAATCCATCCTCCCACTCCCGTGTCCCCGTTTAGATGCCTGCACGTTCTCCACAGATGCGGCCGGTGACTCAGCAAACAGCTTGACTTTCACACTGACTGCAGTGAGGACGCCTTAATAAGTCCAGACTTTTACCATAGCAATTTATATCCCAGTAACTTCATGTTCAATCTCTCATCAGTTACACTGAACTTGAGCCACAGGTCCCGATCTGTGTTTACCTTTTACCTCCTCACCCTAACCAAAGCTTCTTTTTCCACACTGCTCAAACTTTCAACCAGCTCTTACTTTGACACCCAGATGTCTTTTTTGGACGACCCCCTAGAAAATAGCTGCCCAGCTCTTCATTTAATGTGCCCATGCTTTTGCAGATTTCTGTAGATATATGTTTCTTTACATCGCTCCACCCCGACTACAACAAAATACCCCTGAGACATTTTTCCTGTTTTCTCTGTAGCATCACAGTATGTGGAGATCCATTGTTGTTTTCAGGCTCCCTGCCAAACTAGGACAAGCCAGTTGGACTAACTTTTTTAGGATTAGAATCTCTTATTCCTATTTTGTCAACTTGTATATTGTATAAACAGCTGGATGAAGTGGGCGGTGTACTCCAGTTGACCTCCCAGGACCAATTTATTTGCATAGCACTTTTGCAAAAGTAAGAAAAACCCCTGAGAACCTCTCTTACACTGCCATTGCTTCAATCACAAAGTGGCTGACCGCGAAGCCACACTGCAAACACAGACTGGCAACTTGAGCGAGACCACCACCAGAGTCGCACACAATCACACACACAGAGGCTCGCATATGCTGAGCAACACACACTCCCACACACTCTCTGCCGCTCTTTCAGTCACAAAGTTTCTCACATTTTCTCACACCCTTATCTACACTTCTTGACCACACTCTCGCCCCTTACCCCTCCTCTGGATGTTGCCTTGTAGTGCAGGCAATCTCTCCCACTCTCTTCCTGCATCCAAATGCTTCTCCCGCTCCTTTTCCACTTCTCCCACCCCCGCACTGACCACATCCACTAAACTCACTCCACAGGCACGCAGTGTAGAGAGTGTCGGAGGCGTGCGCTGCTGGCACTTTCCCCCACCCCTGCACTGGGCCCAGCTCCAGGACTGGACGGCCTGCTTGCTCTTTCTCTCACTCTCCCTCTCTAACTACAGCATGCTTCTGATCAGACCAGCCTCCAACTGGAAATTTAGACGTGGGCCCAATCCTTCAGTCCCACTATCCAACCACCCACTGACCTGAAAAGATAAAGTCTAGGAAGGATTTAAAAATCAGAGGGGCGAGCAACCAAAACAAAACAACAAAAAAAAAAAACTCTTGTGAAGGTTGTTTCTGAAGTGAGGAGGAATTTGGCTACCAGTTGTGCTAATGTTTTCAAGATGACTGACTGTTTGAAGGAAATCCCCCCTTCTTTAGTAGCCATTTGAAATTCCTCCTGTGTTTTATTGTGAGGAAGTAGGCGCTGGGTTAGTCAGCGGCCCTTCAGGGTAGCGTGTTCAGTCTGTCTGGGGCCACTGGTGCGTGCAGCTGCCCAGTCCAATCCAGTTTCCCTACGTAACTGTGAAGGCTAAAAAAAAATGTAGTTGTGTGTTCATGAGTGAATACGTGTGTGGAAAGACTGGCCGGCTTCTCCTTGGACGTCTGAATTCTTGGGCAGAACATGGAGCTACATAAGACAGAAAGTCTGATGAGAAAGACACTGAAGCGGGAGTGAAATTCTCAAACCATTATCCTGCTCAATATGTTTTTACTTGGTAAGTAAATATTGTGATTTCTTATTTTTCTACTTCCTGCTTTCAGCTGCCTTCCCTGTGTTAGTCAAGTGTTAAATAAAACATTAAGACTTACAGCGAACACGTTAGGTCTTAATGGCTCAAATAAGAAAACTCTGAAACCCATGTCTTGTATCTTAACAATACATACTCTGGTGCTGATTGTCAGAGAAGCAAAGCAGTGTCTCCAGCTGCTGATGTCACACGCTGCTGAACTTTAAGGAGCCTTTTTTTTTCCTTTGATCACTCAACTCTTGGTGACACTGATTTGATTTATTTGAAACAACAGAAAAGGAGGCTGCACTTTTGTTGTGCCACAGAACACGAGTGTGAGCTGTAATCATTCAGGGTGTGTTGTGAAGCGCTACAGTACATACTGTAGAGTTATCTCCCACCTGGTGCTGACTGCTTACTGTACAAGCTCATCTGCCTTTTGCTTACTGAACTAGTCATGTGTGTATGTTTTAATCTCCTTTTTCTTTTTCCTTCCATCCTTCCTTCTCTGGCGCTTTCTGATAACTGAGCTGTGGAGAACAGGTTGACGCAATCACACCTGCAATTTTCTCTCTGTCTTCCCTCTTGTCTTGTCACTATCACGCTCATCTCCTGTTGCCTGTCTGGTGTCCTTGTCTAGACAATGTGTCCATCCGTCCCTTCAGGCTGCCTTTTCCGGATAAAACAAGAGGGCAAAAAAATACCTTGGCTCATTTTCCAAGAGCAGACAGAAATATGTTGCACGTCGTAATAATTTATCTTCTCTTAGACAATAAGTGTAGTTGTAGATTTGTGTGCGTAGTTGTGCACACAGCGTGCTCAGTGTGAGTGCATGTGGACAGGTGTTTATTTCTCAAGAAGGAAATTTTGGCCTGATTCTCAGCATTCCAAAGAACAGTGTATTGTGGGTGGCTGCTTGTTGTCTTTGTTTCATGTTTCTTGTGCCCACACTACATCTATTTACATTCCATTATTATATAACTCCCCATTAAGACACCAAACAAGTTATATACATGGATACAGGGGCAGATAGTGACCCAAACAGGGCAAAGATTATTATACCACCCTTCCAGCAGCCAAACAACTGAATCCAGATTCAATTTTGGGTACGTGTGGGCACTGTGAGCTAAACGGTTAATTGGGTGTGGTTTCAAGGTTGGTAGGATGGTCTGTTGTTGCTGAGCAGCTCATTGACCGACTGCATCTGGCCACTGCTGGTGTAATGGCCAGCACTCAGACTCCTTGCCTCAAGCACGGTTTCATTCCCATGACAACAAGGCCTTCCTCTCCCTGCTCTACCTCTCTGCCTGCAGCTCACTGTGCCATTCAGGAGGGCTTCTGCTTGGGTGTGTGTTTAAGTGCGGGGGGTTTGCAGTTGGGCACAAACTGGATTCTTTAACCCCACACAACCAACCTGGAGAAAAACATTAGGACTATCACCTCCACCTCCAGAGTTTCTGCAATATTTGTGCATCTGTTAAGTTATGCTGTTTGAAATGTTATTTCTGTCACCTGTTATTAAATTCTGCCATTATATTTAGTCATATTTTGTCACACTGAGTCAGTAAGTCACTGAGACATCCTTATTACTGTTTTTTTTAAAACAAATTTCAGTGGATCTTCAGCCATGCTTAACTCTGTTTCAGAAACAAGACTGAATGTGTTTGCCAGCATAAACAGGAAGCAGATTGTGCACGTTCAAATGCTTGATTAGTTGTAGAACATACAACCCACAAGAAACAGGAATGAGCAAATGTAAAAGGAGGGCTTTTTATTGGACTACAAGCCTGAGTGATAGTATTGTACTATATTTTGTCACACAATTATGATTCACATAAATCGTACGTAGCCACTTTTTAAATTTTCTTAATGTGTAATTAAAACATGAACATCAGTTTTGTGGCCATTACATGGCAAAGCATCTTGACACTAGACGACTTCTTTTACCATGTCTTTTCTTTGTGGTTTCACTCCTAGGGCTTCTTCTTTTCCCTTAGTGGCATTGTATTTCTTCTTCTCATAATAATAATTTCCAGTAGTCTGTACACCTAGAGGTGTAATGCAGCCTTCCAAAGTTCAAAGTTTTTAATCACAATATGAAATGCTCCTTCATTCATAAAGTCATTCATTCATACTCCAGTGATATACCGTATATTTAATACCCATACATAATACACATTTTAAAACTGTAGTGCGTAACACTAACATGTCAACAGATGCCTTTTACATTCAAACCATTGTTCACACAATGCTGATTAAACCTATCCACTCCACACAACTCTCTGTGTTTCACAGAATAGCAGTGTTTAGATTATCGTTATTCCTGAGCTGCACACAGAAATTAATTTGATCTACTGTATGCCAAGCAACATTGTGCTTGGGAAGTCAGATGGCTGCAAACAGGCTGAAGTACGAATGGAAGCATGAAGCGCCTACAAAAAAAGTTTCAGAAGTGAATTATACAGCTCAAAAAAATATAATAATAAAAAAAGAGAAAGCTTCGTCATTGAGGTGTTGCTTGACGGAGCCCATTTTTCAATGAAAGACACAGCAAACTATGAAAAAATAATGTTACATCACTTCCGTTCATGAAGACCAAATAGAGGCAAAGTCATAACAGAAACAAAATCACCAAAAGTTACACACTTTAAAAAGCTGCTAAATAAACAGTTATGGTGAGTCCAGCATGGCTTAGACATTTGCTCCACTTTTTTCTGCATGGCTTCAGTATGCACTCTGACTGTTACTGCCCAGGCAGGGCAGCTGGCACACTTTTATAACCTGTGTGCCTTCTCTTCAACATCACTGAGTCACTGGGCTTTGAACATGTTCAGGGAGGGAATTAAATAAATCCAGGGTGAGTATAGTGATTTAGTGGTATAAGGGCGCCTGTGCAAAGTGCTAAAGAAAGACTGAGATTTGTGCAGCATCATGTACAGTGTTATAGGCATAACACAGAGGGAGGATTATCTACTGTGAGTGACAGGATGAGGAGTCAGCAAACAGCCATGTGTAAGTGGTGGAGGTTACTGTTGTTTTGTTCTGTCTACTACAGCCACAATAGTACTGGTCAGTGTTTGTTCAAGTTCAGACCATATGACATTTTTAGAATTATTTTTCCTGAAAACTATCCAGAGTTTCATTTCCTATATTTAGTATTTTCTGCAGTTTAGCAGCAGTGAATGCAGTCCAGAAAAAGGCCCAGAAAAAGATGTGGAGTGACATGTGCATTCTTACATAAAGCCCCTCCAGACAGTTTCAAAGAAATGTCAGGACTTCCATGCATGTTTGAAGCAACTTTAGATCTACTCTTTATGTGGAATGGGCTTCAGTGTATGAGTTGATAAGGGACTCACTAAGGCCAGACATGCTTGCATGGACAATCAGATATGTCCTGAGCTTAGTTGTTTGCACACTTGCATGTACATTGTGCATGTACTACATGCACAGTATTTCTTCTCAAATTGTACTTTCTTCTGTTTGAAACATAGCAACAGCCCATTTAGCTTTCTCTGCTTAATTAAACTTCTACTTCAGGTTTTGTTTATATCTGTCATCCCCATATTTCTGGACGAGGCAGTGGTCTCGCAATGCTCTACAACAAGAAGTGAATTATCCACTGGCAATTTCCCTAAAGATTAATGGACTATTTCCTACCATTCTTGCAGTTGACCATCATCCACCTAAGACTAATACTGACATTTTTAATAAACTTTCTACAGTTTTTAACACTTTTATGCTCTATTTATCATAATGTAATTTTGTTTGAATATTTTAATATTCCAATGGATGGTACAAAAATTGTTCAGTAATTCACAGACTGACCCACACCAAAGGCCAAATCTTCAATCTCATCTGTTGCCCCAGTGTAACTCCACTGTGCTTTCTTAAAATTACAATTATAACTAATCCACCTTGTTCCACTTCTTTTTACAATTTGGATCATCACCAGAAACGCATGCACACAACACATCAATCATGCCCTACAAAAACTCTTCCAGCTTTGAAGGTCTTCCTGACCTTCAAAGCTCTCATAACCTGTCACCCTCATACACCTCACCTTCTCTATATCTACACACTTTCCTATACTCTAAGATCCTTATCCTCTATACTTATCACTACTCCTCCAGCCCATTTATCCTCAGCCGTGCAGCTCCCTGTCTCTGGAACTTTCTCCCACAAACCCTTTATAGCACTGACTCTCTTTGTACCTTCAATTCCCACCTCAAAAGTCCTTTTTTAAGATCTGCTTTAGACCGGTCTGCCTATTATTTTGTTTTACTTGATATGTTGTTTTTTATTGATTTGTTTTATTGTTGTTATTACATTGTATGTATAAATATTATTTCAGTAAGAGCACACCACAGAACACTGTTTACCAAATTTTCATTTTCATGGCAATATGGATGCGGTTAGCTTGTTGTTACTTCTGAGATTGTGGCTAAATTGTCGATGCTATATGAGGTCTGTAAATCAACAATTTTGTGACGAGGGCAACACTTCCTCTGCATGAGCCCCATCATTCACTTCCTCTGCATGAGCCCCATCATTCACTGCATCGTACGGATGCATCATGTACATATCTGAGGACATGCATAATGCAATGCACTAAGTGGACACAAACTACGCAGACATTGGTGAGGGATAATAATCATCTCCTGCCATAAACTTTCCTTCATTCTCTTTCTCACTTAACAGAACAGCATAAATTTCAAACATCACATTGTCTTACATCTATACTTCTTTTTTTTTATCTATTGTCCCTTGCCTCCCCTTCTTCTTGTCTATGTGGCAGAGGCTTTCTCCTCTCTTGGTGTGTGAAGAGGGGCTTTGCAACCTCTCCCTGTCATTCTCTATGCCTCTCTCCCTTTTTGTCCCCCTGGGGTGAGGCTGTTAATAATGCAGGGGGATTAGCTGATTTATGTGAGCTGGGGTTCCTGGGGGTGACACACAGAAAGACAAGGGGCTGAAGAGTGAGCAGTGTAGAGGGCGGTGGCAAACAGGAGCCCTGGGTGTCTGGATGATGGGGGCTGGATGAGTGCCCAGTGAGCATGCTGGCCATAATCCTCCCCCCACCTCCGACACCCAGTCTGCACTCCACGGGGCAGTGCCAGCAGCACTCTGCAGGGACAGGGGTGATGGGAGGTGGCAATGAAGATGCAAGGAGGGGAAGATGGGCTGAAAAGAAGAAGGCTCAAACACTGTAGCATGTCATCAGGCTCACTCGCAATGCCTCCCAGATGCATGTACATGTTTCTGTGGCATCAGACATTTGAGGTCTGATTAATATACTAGGATTGAGATGATATGCTTTTGGCACAATTCACTTGTATCATGATAGTTGGGTGCTGATGTAATACTCCAAGTACTGGGATTTGATAGTATAGATAGTATAGATGATTAAGACAATACGCTAGTAGTAGAAAGTAGTAGACAATTTTCTACAATAACCTAATAGTAAAAATTTCATGAATTGCAATTCATTTTCCCCCCCAACCTTGACCAGATAAGTCACTAGAGAACACAAAATTAGTAACAAAATTATATGAAAACAAGACAAATTTTTACCAAAACCAAAACGAAAGGAACATAACACTTACTGTTTTCTACTGTCTGATTATTTTGCACTGTGATATTAACTTAATTAGTTGAACATGAAGGTGACAGTTCATGAGTTTGTTGAGTTTTTAATAGATAGCACACCTACACACACACGCACACACACACACACACATACAAAGAGGCTTTAGGTAGGGCTTTGTAAGGTTGGGATTTTGGGGGATTTCTACCTGTCTGGGGTTTTGGTGCAAAGTGTGAAAGAAGTGTGTCTGTTGTGTGCGAGGAGGCATATCAATGCCCATTTCAATCTGTGAAGTGTATGTGCATGCCTGTGCATGCTCCTGTGCTCTGGCCCTTGAGCTGTAGCCTATGTGGTGCAGGAGAGAGTGGCAGACTGATGGGTTTATCCCTGCTGTCTGCTCAGCGGATGTGCTCGCTCACTGCGTGGCTGATTAAGACTTCCACGTGATTGTTCTTACACTCCCAGAAAAGGATCGATTCATGTTTTTAGCTGATTCGTGCTTAAAGAAATGCTAAACACATATTGTTTCTTGTTAGATCAGCTTGTCATGAGGGCTGATAATGAATTTAAACCATGTTGGTCTTGCCGTTACCTCTGTGTGCACAATGTGTGATAACGGAAATGTGTGCATTTGTGCAAGTATGTGCATGTGAGCCCTCATCCAGGCTTCTTTATACATATGCATGAGACTTCACAGCAGTGCTACTTGGGGGAAATGAATGTGCAAAGAGTTGGGCACCTGGGCCCCTCGCTGAAGTGCACTGGCAGGCACGTAATGGGAGTGCAATTTAAGCAGTGGTTAATCGGTGTGTTTTCGCCAGCTTACCCAGTAATGCATAATCTCCCCACAGTCACACCGGCGTTGCTACAATGGTCAATTACTCATCATAGTCTTGTTAAACACATAGTTCAGCCAGCCAGGGACAGATTGCTCTGCTGCTGCCATCATTATTGTAAAGAACAAAGCAAAGCAATGTTATGTATCAGAAAAAAGAGGGACAGAGAGAGACAGAGGAGAAAATGATGGTTGGCTCATAGAGATGGCACCAAGGAGGGAAGAGAGAGGAGAAGAGGACCACTGTGACAAAGCAGACGTGGAGTAAAGGAGGAGTTAAACATCAAAATGGAGCCAAAGAAGGGTATGGGATTGTCAGTCATGTACAGAAAGAGAGAGAGACAGCGAGAAGGTGAAATGGAGCAGAGCAATAAGAGAGATTGAGGGCATGAAAGTGAGAGATGGAGAGCATAAGATAATGGAGAGAGGGAGAGAAATTGAGAAAGGGACACTGGGGAGCGGGAGTAAAAGTGTGTGAGAGCGAGAGGGAGAGAGCCTGAGAAAGTGTGTACTCAGCTGTGAGATGAGACCTCTGTCTGCCCATGGGGAGAAAAGACGAGGGGAAAGGACTCAGCTGTCAGTGAGGGGGAGGAGAGTCTCACACTCTTTTGCTCTTTCTCTCTCTCTCTCTCTCTCTCTCTCTCTCACTGTCTCTCTTTCACCCACATACACTCACATGCACATTCACGTTCTCCCATCACAGCAATCAAATTTGCCTCGTTAAATGATTCCTAGAGGGTCAGTGAGCCATCATCCTTTCACAGCCACAGTTTCTTTTTTCACTCGTCTTTGGTCACACTCGTTGTCACAGTGTACATGCACTCCTCTAATGCTAACCATGTTTTCTCTCCTTACCTTTGTCCCCGTGGGAATGCAGGCAGCGGATTGATGGGCAATTCCTCCGCCTCCTTCATGGGAACCTTTCTGGCCAGTAGCCTGGGTTCCCCCCCTTCCCACCCGTCTCACCCCTCCCGGCCACCCTCCTCACCCTCCTCACCTTCCTTCCGGGGCGGACCCCACTCCAGCGCCTCGCAAATCTGGTTTCCCCATTCACATGAAGGTACCTGAAATCACACATGTACATGTCTACAGTTCTCGCACCTCATCTATTGCCTGAATGAGTCAATCATGTCGCCGCAGTATTAGGAGAGCGCTTTACATGGTGTATTGTTAATCTGATATTGTACATTTTCTGGATGTATTAGGTTTCCACTAAAACATGGTTTGTAGCAACAGCCAAGCTCCCACCCTTTTACTTGTGAACCAAAATAGGCCCAGGCTCAACATGTTTTGGATGGATCAACATGCCATGGTTTCTGGATGGGGACTCAGGGTCAAAAGTTCAGCCAAGGAATCTTGCGGTATTCCATTCATGTCAGCAGAATTTGTCACTCCAAGGCTCTCTTAGACAGCATGTTTGAATACAGGCCAGTAAAACATTGCAACGCTTTCAGATGGTGTCTCTCGCCACAGTTTACTAGGGTAGTTCCCACCCAACACCATTTTAAAACTCCAGCTGTACAATCACACACACAAACACAGTCAAACAAAAATAAACACTAAATTCAACAACTCACATTTCTGCCTAAATAAAGCCAGAATGTCAGGACAAGGATCAAGTAGCCATCAGTCTGCTCAGAAATTGTTCAGATAAACATGAAACTCATCAAATGCCAATCACCGACAATATATTGGCCTCCTCTACTTGCCTTTACTTTTGTTACTGCTACATTTACTTTTAACAACCTTTAGTTAATAGTTCCACTCAAAACTATCTAGAAAACCACATTCATTAAAGTTAATGGACTTGTTGTTTCAGCTATCTTGTATTTGTTTATGAATTGTCTAAGACTAGACCAGCTGTTAGCCCATAGGGTTGGGGCTGGGTCGTTTTCATATGTGGTCAACAGTGTCTCAGTTGTGGGGTGTGTTACTAAAGGGCTGATTTGGATGTTTCGCAGCTGAGATTCTGTGTCTGTTAAGCCAGTGGATGCCTTGCAGTGATCCGAACCCCCCCCCCCCCCCCTTGCTTTTGTGTCATGACCACCAGGGATTAAGTAAAAAATCCTACACTGGTGGACAAAAATGGATATAAGGAGACAAGATGTTTAGATTTTAATATCAGCACAGTTGGACATATTTCCCTCAAAACAGCTTTCTGTGTTTCTTTACCTTACAGTATAGTTTCAGAGGCTTCATTGTCAGACTTTACTCTTGTGGAAAAATAGAATAATATTAATAAGAGTGATGATGATAATGCCAAGCCTAATAAAAGTAATGGAGGTGATTATGACTGGGATTATTACTCAGTTGGCAATGGAGGCCATTATCTCTATTGCAGTTTAATTGCATATAACGCACTAAGAGCATGATTGAATCCAGACTGTTCATCAACCACATTCAGCTGTTCCCTCCTCAAGATAATTGCATATTGTCTTTTTCCTGTTTTGCATAAAAAGCAAGTCATCAAAATGAGCGGCACAATTACCCAGACTCTCGCCTGCTCTCTCCGGGTGTCAGCAGAACCCCACCAGCAGCAGAGCAGGCTCTAACTTGTGCATGTGTGTGTGTGTCTATTAGTGTAACTTATAGCCTTAAAGAAATTCTCTGTATATTTTCTTCTCTGGCAAGTGTGTCCTTAAAAGAAGCTGCTTACATGCAAAACCAAGCAGCAGCTAGAAATCGTATTCAAAGATTACTGTACGATCCGCATGTCTCCAACACATACAGTAACTGTCATGGAGATTTTCCACAGATTAAAGAGATTAAGTCTCTCATGTAACAAACAATCATTCACAATGATCTCAAAAAGAGTGCTGCATAATGATGGGCTGAATGAATTTGCGTGTGAATAGGTACAAGTGTGACTTGTAAAGGACTTTGAGTAGTTGTTCAGCCTAGAAAAGCACCAAATTAATGCAGTTAGAGCTGGAGTTGACTTGAAATGCAGTGGCCTCCCCAATCTCTCATTAGTATACACAGTTCAGACTTCGGTGTCCTCGTAGGTGGTCAAAGGTGTCATTTAATTCATTCATTCCATACTCAAACGCTTAAAACGATGACTTTATCTGGATAAATCAATAACATAGATCCAAAAGGTTGAACTATTGATTAGACATGGATGAAAATGTAAATTTATCTTTAACATCTACACAATCTGTAAAAAAAAAAAAGAGATCACAGCATTTTTACTTAATTTGGATATAGATTTACAAACACTACTGGTCAAAAATTATTACTTGAATTTATATTTAGGAAGCAAATAGCTATGACCCTCCCACTGGAAAAGCCACTCATTACTGCCTCAAACTAGGGGAAAAAGCCTCAATAGGGAGAATAAAGATTTTACTTTGGAGATATTGAAACCTACCTAAATGCAATCCACCAGTTTCTGCTCGGATCGACTTGATCAAATTACCCTAGCTTTATAGCAGAATTTGAAAAGAGTATTTAATGGGTCCATGTGACAATGTAAATCGTTATTCATGCAATTAATCCAAGTAGCAAATAGCCTTCAAAGCTATTTTTTTAGTTTCTAGGTTTAAAAGGCTGAACAGAAAAATGTTCTTACCTTTGTGTTCACACATCAGCATGAAATTGGTTTCAGTTACTCTACAGATGGGGCCAGTTATGCATATAAATTACATTTCTACTGAGAGCATGTTACAAACTATTATTTGAGTGACACACACCCATAAATAACACCACCACCTAATGAATGTAATGTTTTTGCATTAGGAAAAGGAAGTATATACTGTCCCTCAGATGCTGAGATATTTGCATATGAGGTGATGCCAAGTGTAGTCTGTATATAATTTAGATAAATCTCCTGATTAATCGGAATACTGTAACGGCCATTGTGTGATTGACAGTCCTTCATTTGCTTAACGGGAGATGGGGACATACTTAACACTAGAGAGAGGAGCAGGACCTGTGAGAGAAGCGAGACGGGGAAAAAAAGAGGAAAAACAAGGACAGATGTATTGTTGTGACTATTTTAATAAATGTAAGAGGGATTAGTTTCCTTTTAGAGATTGATTTTCACATATTGGGCTGTTTGAATAAACCCCTCTGAATCAAGCAATCTCAAAAAAAAAAAAAGCTGGTAAAGGTCCAAATGACTTCTTACCCTACACTTGAAACAATCACAGTCTCATATCTCTGTCCACACATGCTGTACCATTCAAATCTACACACATGCATGCACACACAATTGCCGTGCACACACCTGTCTAATCCACTTCTGTTCGAAACGCCTTTCCATACCTATCTTCAGTTGTCCATCCTTTTTTCTGTGAGCAGTTGCTAGCTTTTCCTTTTGTGGGATTTAAGCTGCAACCCCCCTCAGCTCTCCTCTTTTACGCACTTTACTGGTCGCTGCCTCTTTCATTCTCTCCCTCACTCTCTCTTGTGCCAGGCTGTATTCCTTCCTTTCAATTAGTCAAACCTGAAGAGATCCACCACAGCACTGCCCCTCCTCCGCCAAATATTTCTCGACTTCTCTTTGCTTCTCCTCCCTTTTTCCTGTCTTGATCGTTCTGTCACTTTCTCTCAATTAGCAGACATGACAGGTAGCTCAGCCCACTCCTCGTCTCTTGATTTCTGGAATGCATCATTTATTAACCTAGAGACAACATACACTTTAGCCTTTATGTTAAGAAAGCCTTAAATTATAGTGATATTATCTTTAGATAAGTGAACAGGATTGGAATGGCATCTAAATATTATGTTGTCTGCCTCTTATTCAGCATACTTATTCCTCCTCTGCATTTAATGTCTGTTATATATACCTCCCATTTTCTCCATCTTGTTGGCCTGCTTCTCTCATGTCACCATGCTGTGGGACATATCGTCTGAACTTCTCAAAATTCCTTCCTGCAACACACATCTTCTTTGCCCTGCCTCTTGACCCTGGCCTGCCCTGCCCATGGAAAGGCTAGTATATGGTGTGAACTCCCCTGTCATTCACTTGCCAGTGCTGACTTGTGTTTGTGTGTGTGAATGTGTGGATGGAGCAAAAGACTGCACTAAGACCCTGCCTACACTGCCTGTAGCAGAAGCAGCCGCTTCCTTGTCCTGGCCAGATTAATGGCCGAATGAGCTATGCCATGCCCAGCAGTCCCCCTCTTGCCGCCCCAGCGGAGGGCATGGTGAAACTGAGCGGGCTGGCATTATCGGGCACAGCCAGACCTTGCTGTGAAAGGGGATTACGCCGTCAGTCGTCACGCTCACAAACAACATGCTGCTGCAGAAAAAAGCCCCTCTCCCAGCTTGGATAAAGACTGCCAAGCAGCTCTCTGCTCTTCTCCCTCCCCACAACATAGAAAAAACATCTTGCTTTGACAAAGGATCTCCCTCCTTCTCCATCATTACATGAAATGGCATAAATGTGTAGGCTTATTAATCATGACAGCAAAGAAAGGAAAAGAGACAAAAAATGTAAGAAAGGTAGAAAATAGACAAAAGAAAGACATAGAGATGGAATAGTGAGGAAACATGTATGTATTGTAATTATCACCTCATTGCCCTTCTCAGAAAGCAGCACCTCCTGTGTTATTGCAGGGCTTTTGGCCTTCTCTATGCATTTCACTAATTAAAACTGGAGGATGCAGAGGCCGCATCGAGACGAGGTCATTAAGCCCACTATAACACTCCTCCCTCACTAGAGCTGGTCTCACAGCACTGGCACTATTGTTCCACTGACAGAAAGTGAGACATTCAACACTCACTTGCTGATGTATAAAAACACACAAACACAGAGAGCTGAACACACACTGCATCTGTGCTTTACGGGATCAGGTTGTGTGCTTGCCAACACAAATATGTCTGTCTTTCATTTACCTCCTAGAGCCATGTATTCCTCTGTTTCTCCCCCGTTCCCTTTCCTTCACTTCATTTGTGAGTTTTGTTTAAAAGTAAAGCATAAAAGGGGTTGAAACAGTTGACACAGGTGAGAAAGAGACATGAAGCACCTGGACTTCTGTAGATGACCTGAAGGTCACTGAGCTTGTATGTGGTGATGGTTTACAGCAGAGGACTGCTTTGTCCTAAAGAGTCACACATTTTAGAGTTTAGTGTTTCTGGTTCATTCATACTGTTTATAGAAAGTACATATTGGTTAGTTTTCATCCTCATTACATAATATGCTCAGCAAAATTATCCTCTTGTTTGTGAAGAATTTATCATAAACCAATGATACACTACTTATGATTTACCTTGCTTTGATTATTAAATCTCTTCTTTGCAGATGTGTTAAGCATATTTACAGTAGATGTTATATTTACCCAGAGGAAGTGGGTTGTCATAGTGATGTTTCATTGTCCTAATATTTTGATTGTGATCTCCCTTACATGTTTTCTCTCTTCTCCACCTCTGCTTGCGGCATCACAAAGTGAGTCTTATGTTTGGATGTAGTGTGAATGTCCTCCAGATTGGATTGGTTTACTGGCTCAAAGGCCCAACATCTGTATGACATTTTACGTATGATGTAGGTCAGCAAAGGTCAGCCGCCCAGTTTTCACATCATGGTAAACACACCCTCTTTATATGGATTGAGGTGATACTGCCCATTCTGAGAGAGATAAAACAAGGATCTGTATGTGTCAAAGATGAATTTCATACATCCGAGCAATCCCCAAGCTTGTCATGTATTGTTTAGATACTGAAATCAGGCACGAAAGGCAAACATGACAGGGAGAGCCGGCACTTATTTGCGTATGAACACCACCAGCTGCATTTGACTTGAAGGATTATACAGGGTTACTCTGGATAACTGCATCCCAGTGGTTATTGTCCTGTCTTATCAATTCTCTTCTCTCCTCCCTCCACTATCTATCTCAGCAGCTCCAGGGTATCCACGATTCTCAGGGAGTCTGGCCCATACTTTCCTTCCCATGAGCCACCTGGATCACCATGCCAACAGTGGAGTTCTCTATGGGCAGCACCGTTTCTATGACACCCAAAAAGGTAAGGCGTGTGATGATTACAATTCAATCATTTTGAAATAACATACTTAAATCATATTTATACAACAGTGTGGCGTAATTTGATGTAAGATACTGATATAAAGATGCCTAGGGACACTATCATAAAAGCTGAATAATCTAATTCTGTCATTGCCTTTTCCTTTCTTGACTAAAGCTTTTGTCTTTACTGGTCTGCCATTCTCTCTATTGTAGAGAACTTCTACCTTCGAGGTCTCCCATCCCAGCCTCCTCTCATCTCAACCAATCACAGTCTGCCACCAATGTCCAGGGCAGGTTCAGGCCACTCTCAGGGCTCCTGCAGCAGAGACAGAGATGCAGGGGTTGGCACAGGTGTACATAAGGGTCTTAAAGAGGGGTCTGTTGAAAGAGGAGTGGTACCTGTTAAGGACAAGGAGAGGTCCAGTGGCAAACAGGAGACAAAGGAAAGACAGCAGCAGCAACAGCACCACAGCCATCAGCAACCCCAGCCCACACACCACCACCATTCCCACTCCCATCAGCAGCACCCACACTATCCACAGCACCCACTGCCCTTGGAGGAGATCAACAGTCGTTCTCTGGAGAGGCACAAGGCATCACTCACAATGGAGTACAGCAAGGAACACTCTCAGAGTATGGGCAAGCCCCTCAGTGCCTGCTTGCACAATGGCAAGATGCAAAATGGAGATGCAGGAACTGGAGCAGGGGCTAAGACCTCTATGTCCAGCTGTGGGGGGGAGGGCACAACCCTTGGGGCTATTGGTGGTGGGGGGAGCAGCCAGGGCAGACATATGGGTTCTAGTAGCAGCAACCGCTGCACCAAGGAGGGTGTCAGTGGGGAGATGAGGATCAGTGAACAATCTTCAGACTGTCTGGAAAGGGGTCAAGCACCACTCCACCACTCTCTACCCTACTCTGTACCCCCACCATTACACATGAGTTCAGCTGCAGGAGGCACACACTCCCATCCACATCCTCATGCTCACCCCCACACACATCCTCACCCAGGGGGCTTCCACTGCCTTCAGCTCCACCCCAGCCACCCACACCACCCACACCATTCCCACCATACACACCATCATCCGGACTTCTTCTGTCCACCCCCTTCTGCTCCTCTAGCCCATCCAACTTCACATGAGAGCGGACCAGCCAATGTGGGACGAGAACCTAAAGTCACAGGACCTACATTTGTCCCATCAGTGGCAGATCTGGGGGACAAACCTAATGGGCAATTTCAGCTTGGTAACCCTGACTGCCAGGGTGTTGGTAGTTGTGGGGGAGGTGGCAATGCCAAGGACAAGGTAATAGAAAAGAGTGGCAGTAATGGTCATCATAGTAGTTGGCACAGAAAACAGCAACATCAACAGCAACAACACCACCAACAACAACAGCAGCACCAATACAGAAAGACAGAAAAGGCCCCAGATTGGATGCAGTCCCACCACCAGCACCTTCAACCCTCACAGCTTCCTCCACCTTCCCAGCAGCAACAGTCTTCACATCCCCAACAGCAGCACCAGGTGGTACGATCACGCAGTGCTGAGTGTATCAACAGTGGTGTGGACATGGATATCTTTAGAACATCTCTGCCCCAGGGGCACAAGGCAGGCCACCCAGTCTCTCATTCCGTAAACACTTCTCCATACAGAGACTGTTCCCATTCTAGACCTCCACCTAACTCTTCCCCACTTGGTTGTAAAAGCATGACTCAACATAGTGGGGCAGGACCCACCCATGGCCCGAGTCCAGGAGGTAGCTGCTCATTACAGAGAGATGGCCAAAAGGTAGCCAGAATACGCCACCAGCAACATGGCCGACCTGGCCCCGATGCTTCTTCTTCTGCTGAGTTGAACCAGGGGAATAATCAGGAGCTGAAAAGAAAGATGGATATGTCTCCTTATGGTTACAGCAACAGTAGTGGGCAGCCGCACCACCAACAGCCACCAGTGCCACCCTGGTCCATGAGGCCTTCCCACCACATGTCCCAACCTGAAGAGGAGCAAAGGAAGTCCTACATGGAGTTAGGGAGCACTGGTGGGCAGCTCTCTCAGCAGCAGCAGCAGCAGCAGCAGCAACAGCCACAGCAGCAGTGTATGACCCTGCCACCTCCTCAGCCTCTCCCTCCACCTTCCCTCGGTCAGCAACAGCCACAGCAGCAGCCTGAGCCCCAATGTCCAACCCAGGGGGAGAGCAGTGCTATGAAAAGCTTACTAAAGTATAGCAACCAGCAACAGCCACTGCTCCTCTTCCAGAAAAGCCCTTTTGGGGGACTCGGAAGCCTCAAATCAGGTCCTGCTGGGGGGAGTTGTGCCCTGCAGGGCAACAAACAGACTTTACCTTCCAAAAAGGGCCCAGCCAATGACGAGCGCCCTGACTACAGTGGGCGGGGTAGAGATACAGGGGAAGCAGGTCATGGGGAAAGTGAGGTGCGACAGCCACCAGTGGGAATTGCAGTGGCAGTGGCCAGACAAAGGGAGCCACCTTGTCGTTCTGCAGACAGTCATCCAAACAGCCGGCAGGGCAGAGTACATCCCTCTGTGAAAGGTAGGCAGTCAAGGTCGCATACCCATAATGAGAGACAGGGAACAGGGGCCAGTAGATGTTGTAATCTGTGACCTGTAAAGACCAAACTGAAAAAACAATTAAAACACTGATTCTTCTGAGCATTTGTTCAGTGCTGAGACATCCTTTTACATTTAGAGTGTGGATTAAGACAGTTATGGTATTCAACATCACACAAGTTCAGTATTATTCAGCTTTTGTTATTTCATAGAAAAATAAAATAATTAATAAAACAAATATAGTTACCTATGTTAATATTGTAAATAATACATTTTACAAATAGCGTGAAACCTGTTACTAAAACCAAATTTTTTTTTCTAAATTAGTGCCTCCAGTCTAACATAAGTTTTGAATCATTAAGATATATCAGTTTCAGTTTATGTTTGTTTCACAGGACCACCCCGCTCCATGTATCCTTCAGATCCAACCACAGAGGAGGAGAGGAAGAGGATGAGTGGGGAACAGATAGGACTGACATGCTTGGACAGAGAGAGAGATCCATACATCAGGTAGCTACTGTAAATGTGAAACCACTGCTTAATACACAAATGAACTGAGTTACAGTTGTCCAGTATATTTGGCCTCCATTTCATTTCTTTATCTTTCTCATCCTGATGTCAGGGATAATAAGGACAGGGTGGAGTTTGCAAGGATCCATCCCTCCAACAGCTGTCATGGTGATCTCACCTCTCATCTCATGGTCCCAGGCGGGACTTCCCTCCAGTCTGGCCAATTAGGAGACCCTGCTGCACATTCTGCTCACCATCACTGGATGCCAAGAACCGGGAGTCCATCCCTCTGGATGACTGGACACTCTTATGGTAAGGAGATGGTACCATAATATTTTTGGATTCTGAGATGCCAGTGTATTTACTTATACCAGCTATTTTACATAAATAGTAAATTTGTAGTTAATTCTATGGGGAATACATAAGATACCGGTATATTGATGTCTTTGTTAGCAGGTATAGGCCATACGGCCCTGCACCAGAATCTGCCTCCAGGTTTCTCTGCAGCCATGCCAGGTCCTCTGCAGCCAGTTTTGCCTCTCCCTCAAGATCCCTCTGCCCAGCTTGTGGTCCTGCCCACTGAGCCTCCTTCTCATCCTGCAACCCATCACCTAGGTAAGCCATTTCAACCGATTATGTTATATAATATATATAACATAATCGTTGTATTTGTAAACCATTATAAACAGATTTTTTTGATGACGGTTAGTTAATGAGCTTCTGTCAATTAGACAACAAATTCACAATGTACATTTTTAGCCTTTATTCCAATTTGTCTGTGAATAACACACACACAAAGAGGAAGTTTGAGTGAGTACAGGAAATATAACTCATCAGAAGTCGTTCTAGACCCATGTCCTTTCTCAAATTTCATTTGAGAACGGACATGCATCCTCAAATTTTTTCCCACAAGAGTAGCCACATTTATGTCACTGTACAAGGATTTTTGCAGTGTCCAAGCAAAAAAAGGGTAGATGAGAGACAATTGGATATTAGGTTAAAAAAAAAGTGTATGTATTATTATTGTTTGGGTAAATAACTACCCCAGTGATAATGCCACAGCACACCAACCACATTATATTCATAAAGTTACAGATTGACAACCACTGTCTACTTGTGGACATTGGAACTGAGCTTCCTCAGGGTTTCTTTAACAGACCCTCCCACCCCCACCCCCCCATCTATGGTTTTCCCTTGAAGGTGGGATTTTACATCAAATAGGCTTCATTAAATTGTCTCTGGCATATGAGCATAACCAGCCTTGTATTTCTGACCTCCAATCATCTTATAGCCATCATCTGTTTGCATTTAATCATTGTCATGACTTTTTTCAACAACATTCCAGCAAATTCTCTAGGCTGTTCTTAAGAGAATTTTGTTCATAGTGTGGGAGTATGGGATAACTGTTGTCTGGGGAGATATTGTTCCATGAAGTCATTTTTTTTAAGATTTAAAGAATTGTTATTATAAAATGTGAATATAATGATTTTCATCCATAATGGTTTTACTGAATTGATATGGTTGCGTGGGAGATATACAATGAGACATATGGATAAAATAATGTTGTGTTCTAGTGTGTGGAGCGTTGTGTTCATGTGCATTTGTGAGGATTTCTTTTTGTTCAAAGGTAGCCTCTGTCACATTTCTTCTCTTTTTTCTCATTAGACGTGATGGAGCAGCCTGGGCTATGGCCCCCTGTGTATGGTGCCCGGGGCCCACCCTCCCACATGCAACATCCTGCTGTGTACTCTCGATCCCAGTTTCTACGGCAACAGGAGCTGTACGCTCTCCAGCAGCATCAACAACTCCAACATCAGCATCAACATCAGCACCAGACCCACCCATCACAGCAAATGCAACCACAGGCTCAACCTCAGCAGCAGCAACAGCAGTTGCAGCACAGAGCTACACATGGCATGGACATGCAACACCACACCCCACACAATGTCCAGGTGATTGAAAATTCAAAATATGATTCAGGATTGAGGCACTTTATTGACATTGTGTAGTGCAACTAATTTGTTTTTGTGACAACCCCAGAGGTGTTCTTAAAATCTCATATATCAAGGAATTAAAGAACACAAAAGAATGATGATGTAAATGCAGAAAAGCAAAAAACTAACAGTAGTTGTGAAGGTTCAAAATATGCATAGGTACTAATGTGTTCAAATAACTAACAGACGTTTTGTGAAGATATAAAATGTAAGACACAACATGTGGTATAATTTTAATTCCCCTTCAGGGATGAAACTAATAATTAATTGAATTGATTTCCAGGATGTAATTAATGCATTGCTTTTATACAATGAAAGTAATTTTATTTTTTAAATGCCTCAGATGCAGAAGAGGCCAAATGAGCCCTCGGTTGAGCTAGAGGAACTCATTTCAGAGCCCAGGACATCCAAACCTGCCAAGCCCTACTCTTACAACCCACCTCAGAAGAACACCTCTCCTCAAGGGGCCTGCACCACTCACCTGTCTCCTTGTTGCCAGTCCCCCTCACTGCGACCACATCCCAAGAGCACTCCTTCAACACCCTGTCCCGCTCTTAGCCCTGCCACAGCAGTCCCACACTCACCTGGCATCAGCCCAGCCCCATCTCAGAGACCAAAGGGGGCAGAATCGCAGGAGAAGCGAGTAGAGGGACAACCACCACAGGTTTACCCAGAGTCTCCTGAACCTGGTAAGTTTAAGCAAAAGAATAGAATAGTATTTAAATGTACCTTATTGTTTTCTAGCTGCCTTTGATGCCTTGGTTGGCTTAAGTATGAGCAACATTGATAACATGTTCATAATCAGGTTATGATTTATTATTCCACCAAGTACAAACAAACGGCAAAATAAGTCATAGCAACAGAAAAATAGCAGTACCTTGTACATGGTACCCATTGCATCAGAACTAACCACTGTGAAAATCTATTTTTTCTGTTGGAGTTCTCATATTGTGTGTGGGCAACTGTTGGCAAGGCCCTGATTGACTCAACAGCTCTAAGCTACAGAAAATGGCTGCCAGCTGAGCAGGGGCTTTCAAGTACAGTTACCTCAGTAATAACTGATAAGCACCTCAGTACCAGCCCCACCTCTCCTCCACCCCTACAGGCAACACACTCTCTTTATCATCATTAATGTCTAGCTAACTGCTGCTGCACACCAGAGGAATTGTGTCAGGCACTCTGATAAACCAAAGGCCTGGCCCACCTCAAATAACACACTTACAAAAGATTGCATATTATGTTCTTCCTATCCTGCTGCTTGAAGATCAAGCTTGAGTGCCACTTCATTTCCTTTTCCTGTTGTTCACCCCTTGTGACCTTAGAGGAGAGGTTAAGTTCACATTGAGCCTGATGTGTAAGAATTTTAGTTTTACTTCACACCACTGCCTATAACAACCTCTTTAAGAAAAAAGTGCTCTCTTATATGAAATAATAAGAACAGTAAAAGTCATCATTGATGATTCTGTTAACTATATTTCTATTTTTCCATAGATTTGCCTCCTGGATACACCTACCCCCCTACTGCCATGGGCTACAGGAGTGGACCTTCCCCTCAGGATGTTCAACTGGCTGAGCCAGCGGACCTGGAAGCAGTCCAAGCGGAGCCTGCTGAGCATGCTCCCGACTCTCTTTCCAGGCTGGGGGAGGAGATAGACTGCCAAGCTGTTGTCAGACCTCTTTCAGAGCCACTCCCACCTGAAGAAGTGGTGCAGGAAGAGCAGGAAAAAGTGGTTGATAGAATTTTGGAACAGAGGGAAGAGGTGGATGTAGCAGCCAACTATGTGCCTGAGAAGGAGGAAGTGGAAGAGCAGAGACCTGCTGAGGAAGAGGTGCTGGTTTGCCCCCCTGTTGAGAGCCCAGTGTGTGAGGCTGCTTCCTGTCCAGTCCCCCTTTCAACAGAGGAGTCTGAAAGGCCAGAAGCTGTCATCACCTTGGAAGAGGAAGAAGATGATGAGGCGGCGGGTGAGGGGAGCCAGGTGGAACATGCTCAAAAGGTCAACATGCCTGTAGAGCAGGAGCCAGGCCTGCCCACCATCATCGAGCTTGACCCAGCTTCCCCTGTAGCTCCCAAGCCGCAGTCCCCAGTCCCTGATAGAGCAAAGGACAGTGAGCAGCAGCAGAACGAGATGACTACTGATGATGCCTCTGTGGATTTTGTGTGTCTTTCCCCATCCTCAGTTTCTTCTTCCAGTCCTAGCCAGACAACAGTTGCTGTACCCCAAAAACCTCTTGTGCCCTGTTACTGGAGTCTAGAGTTGCTGATTGCTGCTGCCTTCTGCACAGACATTCCGCCATTTCCGTTGTTCCCATTTAACACCCCATCAGTTGCTCCATCACCACCCAACCCACACCAGGGTATAGAGCTTCTGAGTGAGCTGGCAGATCTAGAGCTGCAACAGCAAAAGCGCACCTGTGGGAACAACCAGGGTGAGGGACAGTGGCTCTTTATTACTCACACACATTAACAAGTACACAGACACCTATCAGCAGAATGCATTTATTGTTCCTAGTTTACACTCATTTTCTTCTGCATCCACTGTGACAAAGTCCCAGTTCTCCCTCAGGCCTAGCCTCGGTTGCTTTGTGTTCCCTCCCAGTTTCTCCTCTCTCCTTGCTGGTCTAAAGAGCCTCTGGTGGATTCTAACATGTCCCCAGAGAAGCCGTTGGCATGCCTGCTTGCCATTCCTCTTCTTTGGTGTATTAAAGGCACTTTTATTTCCTAAAAGGCTGTTCTAACGATGCTGAGGCCTCAGGAGAGGGAGAAGAAGCAGGAGGACAGGGCTGAACTACTAGTGAGGGGTGTACACCTCCCGTTCTCATTCCCTCTCCCTCTTCCAGCTTTCCTCAGGGAGCTGTCGCTCTGTCTCTCTATCGTGCTGCTGTTTGATCCACACGTGTGCTTGTGTGAAACACAAAAACCCAAACACACACACAGACACAAACACAAATGAAAATACACACCGGTTGGTATTTCACTCTCCCAAACACAACATGTTATTGAAAGTTAGTGTGTAATCACAAAAGCAGTCGATGTTTTCAGCACCCTGGGGCATTGCCTGGCTAATTAGACCCCATTGTTTTAAAGTGCCTTTAAAAGCTTCCTTGTTTTCAAAGCACCATGTGTTTTTTTTATTCATGCAAAAGGATGTTTTGTGTTTACCACAGCATCCTAATGCATTTAACTGCTCCCAAAAGAGGCCTTCATAAAAAAAAGGTATCATCAACTGATTCAAGTCAGGGATGTTGCAATACAATTGGTAGCTACAAGAAATGGCACATCTTACAGCAAAGGTCTTTGCTAAAATATATATTAGGAAACAAAATGCATTATATTTTATTTTTTTCATTTCCATGATAATGAAGCAGCCCCAGATAGGTTACTTCTTTACAGTTTACCCACTGGATTACATGGTTACTGCTAAACCACATGTGCACACGAAGCACTCTCATTTACAAACCCCACCAGCATTCTTGCTTTCTTTGAAATACACTGTGGTGCCTCTAAGTCAAGCATTAATGGACACAGTATGAATTGAATCCAATTGTTTTTTCTTTTGTTTTCCTACAGAAGAGGAGTTGCTGATGTTTGACCTCCAAAGCCTTGCTACTCTGGCCACTGCTCGTGCACTGGAGATGGGCTCTTATGAAGGTAGCGGTGCAGGGCGACAATTTCCAGCCCGCAAGATCCTCAATTTACGCAGGAAATGCAGCTGGACACCTCGCAATGAACCAGTAAGACTGCAATTACAATCCCCCACTCATTTAAAGTTGCCTTTAAAGTTTAAATCGACCACTCATGATGTGTTCAGGTGTGTCCAGCCAAAGGCAGCATGGAAACCATGGATGGTCCTGAGCTTGCAATGCGTGTGAAATTAGCTGAGTTACAGCGTCGCTACAAAGAGAAGCAAAAGGAGTTAGCCAAACTTCAGAGAAAGCATGACTACCAGTGAGTATGACTTAATCCTCCTTAGCTACAAGCTTATTTCCACCTTAAATAATTTTTTTTTGCTTGCTCAGAGAGGATTCCTTTTGGTGTTGTATGTTTCTGTACTCTTTTCTGTGCCACCATTTGCTGTTCAGCATCTCAAGAGTTTCTCCTCTGCCCTCTTGTGTGTTCACATTTGCATGTGCAGGAGGGAGGAAATTCCCCGCAGCCCAGCGCGACGAGGACCGGGGAGGCCAAGAAAGCGGAAACCCACCCTCACCACAGGTCCAATGTCCTCATCAGAAGGCCAAAGAAAAGTCAAGTGAGTGTCAAACTGACCATCTCCGTCTGGATAAAGTTCACTGTGGCTTGATAAGCTACTCTATGTCACTGGCATACAGGGCATTAACAGAAAATAGGAGAATTCAGCTGAACCACTCATGGTAATCAAATTGAGCCCTTTATAATTCACTCAACACTGGTGACAATTGGTGCATAATTGGTGTCAGTGCTGTATGCTTGTTATGTAAGTTATTCATACCCACAAAACCACTTATAGATGTCATTGTGTTTCAACACAGCAAACTGTAAACCACAGTGGCATTACTGTAGTGCATGTTGGGCTTAGCTGGGCAGTGTTTGAGGGTGGAGTGGGGAGTGCTGGCCGACTGGAGAGAGATGACAGGCAGAGGATCTAATTAGAGTACTGTGAATTCTCCTGTAATCTGTCCCAGCAGCAGGAATGTGACACACCACTGCCATTACAGCCCCACGGGGTCACTAGTGGTCCAAAAGGATAATGTGATGATCAGATGGTCCAAGCGTTCAGACATTTAGAGCTTTCATACAACGTGTGTGTCTGTGAAAAAAACTGAGAAAATATTGCAATACAGTAGGAAGAATAGAAGAATATAAAGTGATGGTGGAAGGTATAAAAAGATGGAGGGATATTTAAGAGAAAACATCCCTTCCTTGTTCATAAAATTTGAGACAGTTGAAATGTCAGCTTTCGTAAAAACAGGCACATCATTGCTACTTGTAAATGGCTGGGGCAACTGATAAACCAAATGGGTCAAAGGGATAAAGGTTGGCTGTCAGGCCTCAGTATCTCTTGTTGTCAGGGTATGGAAAGGCTTACATCATTAAAGTTCACCTTGCATTATTCTCGCTACCTCCATCTTCTCTCCTCTTCTTTTCTCACTGTGGTTTCTGGGCAATGGCCCATAGTGTTCCCAGCTGCCCCTCTGCAATGTCACCTCTACTCTCTTTCCACCCATATACCCCCTGCCCCCTCACCAGGCCAGCACTGATCAGAGTGGGGATGCTGATGAAAGGTGACAATGACACTCACATGAAAGGTTAAGTGGGTCAGTGGATATCGGGCCCATCTTTTCAGCGTCTCGTTCCTTAGCTTATTTTGTTTGATCCACAGGAGAAGCGTGCAGTGATGCTTGAGAGAGAGATTTATTTATGCCTTCCTGTGCATTCTGTGCATCTGTGTAATTAGGTGTGAATCCAGATGTATGCTTATGAGCATTTATTTGGGCATTTGTTTTTGTAGATGTCTCTGTTGGCTTGTGGGTAGAGCACACAGCATACTTTGATGGGGGAAGGGGGGGCTGCAAAGAACCTCTCTTCACCAGCAAACCCTGCTAATCAATTCTGTTTAATTAGTTACTGTACGCTCAATCCCTCCAACTCCCACAGAGGGCTGGGACTCTGTCACATTGTGTTTGTCAGCTGTGGAAAGCAAGCCATGATGGGATCTGCCTTACAGGGACAACTCACACTTGACTGCCACCTCTGTCATTCTCCCATCAATGGGCAGACAGTCCAACTCCCAGACAGTCACCTTCATTCTCTTTATGTTCTGTTACACATGTACACTGACACTCTCTAATAATCAGATTTATGCATAACTTGAGTCAAAGTACAAACTTTGTGTTCCTTTGGTAAACACACACAAAGTGCAGTATATTCACACATTTGATCCAATACAAGGTGTGTTTACAGACAAAGAACTAATGTGAAATTCTGAGTAGTTTATTTATCTTTGTCATATTTTAACACTGTTACTATAGAAAATGCTGAGGCTATATGCACATGTGGAGAGGGGACGTTCATCTTTGGTTTGAGCGCATCCTGGCTTATGTTGGTGTGGTTTATGGGCAGATTTCCAGAGGAAAATTCAAGGGTATTTGGAGTGGTTGGACTGTGATGCTGCACAGTGCAGGGGAAAGAGTGTGCCACAGGGGTATGAAAATGCTACAGGAGAGCGATGATATTAGCTGAGAACAATGGAGCAGCAAACAATTGCCATGACTTCCATCCATTTACTGTATCTTTCAAAGCTGTGCAGTGCTTCATAGGCTGCAGTACACTGCAGTGACACTCCCTCGTTATAGCAGTAAAGCTTATTATATCACACTGCCATCAAACAATTCCAGGTCTCTTATTTGATCTTAATTTTACAAGTGTTTTGTTTGGGCACTGGGCTCTCCTTTTCATTTTTGTCATTCAATTCTTCAAACTGAAAACAGAATTATCAGATCCCTTAGAGAGTTGACTCAACTCCCCTGTGATGTTCTACCCATTTTTTTCAAACACTACCAATCTTCTCCAATCAATGCTTCTCCCTTGTTTTGATTGACAGGTTGGTGGGGGCAGGGCGTACCTTGTCTCCTGAGGACCTAGGAGCAGGCGTAGAAAGCCAGAGAAGGAAGAAGAGACTGTCCAGTCAAGGCTTTGAGCGACTTAGCAGCACACAGGTCAGGGTCTCCTTGTCCTCCTCCCTCTTGTCCTCTATGCTGCTAGAAATGAAAGACCAAATTCTTTGTTTCTTTGCCTTTGATACACTCTTCTTTGTTGCACAATGTCATAATTAGGTGTTACCCTCAGGAGTCAAATCCTCTGCTCTCCATATTAATGTAATTTTCATTGGGGGTGTTCCTTTTTCTTTTCTGTGTGAGAGCAAATGAAATACCTCTGACGTTCTGATGTTGTTGCAGCTGCTGTGGCCGAGGGAGTAACCAGGTCTCTCTGGCTCTCTCATCTCTCTCTCTGTTGCAGCAGATAAAAGTGCAGGGCTGCAGAAAAAGCAATCTTCACAGCGTACTCAGCTCTAAGCTGGCCAGTGATGTGGCTCAGCTCAAACAGAAAGCACAGGGTAAAAAGAATCTCTCAGGGACTGGCTCTAGGGACAAGGACGTTTTGCATGGCGACTCTAACCCTAAGCATGGACACAGAAGCCAGAGTACAAGTAAAGTGGAATCCAGGCGAGAGTCTGGGGGACAAAGCGACACAGGTAGTTTCATGAAATCACACACTCTGCAAGGTTCATTCAGTAACATAGTGATGAAGCTCCAATGCCATACTAAGATTTGCACTGAGACTGATTGTTTTTTTTTTTTTTTTTTTGCAAACCTTCTCAGCAGCCAGTGTGGACAGTGGCCCCCTGGAGAGCTGGACTGGACTGGTACAGCGTGGAAGTAAAAAGGGATCCACCACCCTGAAACATGGTTCCTCTTGTCTGAGCCAGGCCAGACCGAGGGCTCTCCGTGGCCAGAAGCAGGACGCCATTGCAGAGGAGGAGAGCTCCCCTGCAGACAGTGACTCCTCCGATCAAGGTGCGGCAGTGAATACTGAGTTTGCTATGAAACACATGTTTAGTGACAGTTAATGAAACTTTAAAACCAGTGTTTAATAATAAACACCTCAAAGCAAAAAAGGCCCTTGGCCTTGATCCTTTAGTAAAGTGAATGTGTGTTTACCTGTATTGACCCAGTTGGTTTATGGCTTCTTTTTACCACATAGCAAGACAATTCAGGTAAACTGTGGACTTTAAACCCTCTAGCTAAATGTTGTCAGAATGGAAAAACCACCTGTTTAGGGTTTTTTTGTGGCTGAAAAGATTTTATAGTACATGGCCATTACACAGTGCAAAGATGGAAGCGCATTAACTTGTTTCAACTCAATAATAAAGAACTAACTGGGGGATTCACAACACAGTAAATCAGGTTTCCTGGTGTATATGTAATTGTTTATAAATCAAAGTCGAGTAAAAAAAAAAATGTTGATGAATGTGGTGTAGCAGACTGGGATGTGCATGGACATTTGACACCTCACCTCACTTGGCTGATCTGGACTAGATGTGCAACCACAGCTGTGGACACTTGCCTGTGAGAGGCTTTGACAGCCCCAGAGATGAACTGACTGGGCCAAATAACTGCCTGAGAAAGTGTAGTGGCGCACACGCACACCATAGCACACAAGCTCTGCATCATGTGGGTTCACACCAGGAATTACCACAGAGGCAGAATACTGCATACACCAGTTCAAAACTGTTTACTGATATGCTAAAGGCTTGCCTGTGAAATGATGAAGACGACATTTAAGAAATTCACTGGTTGGAAATGGTTTAAGTAGATGGATCCAATAAGCTAAGCTGTTTCATAAAACCCTCCTAATAGTAGCATCTTGTTGCTGTATTGTTTTCATCTCCACTAGATGATGAAGAAGAGGAAGGCAGTTATGATACCGATGAAGGTCAAGATTACAGAGCCCAACTATCCAGAGATGTCACTTCAAGCTCCTCCATGACAGGCCCAAGTCCCTCCTCTGTCGTAAAATTGGAGGCCAATCAGAAAGCCAGGAACAAAAAACAGAGACAGGAGCTGTATGGTAAGACTGTCCTTAGAAACTGATTTATGACTTAACGATGCCCTACAGATTAATGGGAAGCATCTGTTTTCTGTTTTTCCTGCTGGCTTGTCAGCTCAGCCTAAGACTGTTTCTCTAATTGAACTGCACAGCCTCTCAGAGTCTATCTGGAGCAGAGGGGGAGGTCAAAATAAGGAAGAAAACCCCCTGTAGGATAGGGCTGGCCACTGCAGTCAAAAACTATCACAACGATCACCGGCCTGAAGTGGTTAGAAGACCATGTGGGACTCGCTCCAAAGAGCCACGCTGGGGGAGTCTTGGGACCAGAGGCAAACGTTTCCGAAGAAGCATGGGACTGGCTACCTTCCCTACAACCAGTGAGAGGCTCAAGAGGGCGACCCGCAAGAGCACCATGCTGAGAGGAGCAATTGACAAGGTTAACAGAGACGTTTTCATAGAAATATACTGAATGCACCAATACAGTATACAAAGGAATAAAGTTTCAGTATAAAATGTATAGTTTTGGCACAATATACATACTCACAGTCCCCTTAAAATTTCAAATGAATTTTTAGACCTGAGCATAAAAGCAGCCATACATCTTACTGTATGTTCTCTGCACATAACCTGCTACTTAACGGTTTTGGTGGGCTTATCTCACTGTCATCACATAAATGAGCATGATAGTAAAAAAGTGGGTGATAAGTGTAAGGTGACGGTAAATTCTCAACTGTTCAAGCAGAGCCTGGAAAGTATGAAACATTTTCATAATTTATACATATAAATTTAACTAGTGGATATGAATAAAAAATGTATTAGTGCTCACAAATTAGAAATATGCCCCCATTTGAACTATTAATTTATATCCTTAAAGGGCCAATACTGTGCACAGTATTTTTGCACTGATTCCTGCTTCCCCCTGGGGCCTCAACCGTGTCTTCACACTCACTACTCACTCTACTGCTTTAACAAAGGAGAAGTTGTTGGTCAGTCAAAGTCTCACCTTTACAGAGTGAGGAGGCCATCAGTGGCCAAAGGGGCAAAGACCAACAGGTACCAGACAGAGTAAATTCAAACAAGACAAGGTCAAAACCTTGTAAATGTCTGGACAGTGTACCATCAATTGAGGACAATTTGCATATTCATAATACTATTGCATCATAGCTGTACTGTGTCTCTTTTCAGCCAGTTTCTGCTATCCTCACTCTCTGTGTTCACATTCTGTATGCAGTTATTGCTTTACAGAAAACTAATCCTAGCCCTAGTGTGAAATAGTCACATCCATCAGTATTACAAGTTAGCCAGTCATTCTTTAAGACATTTCTAAGCTGCTGCAGTACACTTACAAAAACATTTTTCTTTGCCAAAATATAGTTATAATATCTTTCTTATTTTAGCATTTTTAACCTTTTTCAACTCTGGTTAATGTGCTGTAACAGTTCTATAGAGCCCTTTCACACATGCAGCGCACAATCAGAGACTTTCTATGTGTGCTGAGTTCTCACATACTGGGAATATTCAGTTTTTTTTAGTGGGGTTGCACCTGGGGGGAAGCAGTGGAAATGACAGAACTGCATCAACATGCCTACTTGTTTATGATTTCTTTCTAACAAAGAGCCTTTAATTATGTCTCAGCTTGATCAGCCATTACATGGACTTGATACTAGTCAGCTGGCAGTATAATAATTATTAAATGTTAAGTTATTAAAATATACTGTATGTTCACATAAATCATCTTCATATCCAGGAAAGAACAAGGTTTTGTATCTCACAGATGACACCTCCATCCGGATATGAAGGGTAGATGGATTGAGGGATGTGCCTCTTGTTCCCAGGCGAACACAGACAACTGTTGTGTATGAAAAATAGCAAAGATTTTTCAAAGTGCTTTTTTTCTGTAGGTGTCTTTATGACAAAAGTTACTGAAGGGTCATCATTGGTTGGGTTGTCCCCTGATTACATAAGACACACACCCATTGTGGAAATGCTCAATACTCAGCTGGCAGAAACTTTACACACACAACCAACCACTGGTGTAACTTAGGACCTCGACTCAATCATGGACATTTGGAGATTTAGCTAGGGGTTATGTAGGTCCAACGGGCAAAAACACAAATTTTCTTCAAAACTTTCTTCATCCTAAACCTGCCGATTTCACTGTCCATTTATTCTTCTGTATGTTTCATCTGCTATATTCTACAGCCAAAGGGAAGAGCAGTGAGTCGACTTCTGGAGAGCTTTGCAGCAGATGAGGGCTTTCAGATGGATGGTAGCAGCTTCTCAGAGGAAGAGGAAAACAGCAGCTGTTCGCATAAAAAAAGCCCTGAACGTAAGCGGCATCACTGGGTTTCTTGCAAGAGTGTTTAAAGCAACAGATAGTTTATTGATTACAAAATATTAATTTTGATGTTTGCATTTCCTTGTGCAGTTCCTAACTGTATCCTGACCAAAGAACTCTTAACTGATGGTCTGAAGGTGCTGATCTCCAAGGAGGATGAGCTTCTCTATGCTGCCAGGGTCCACACTCTGGAGCTCCCAGACATGTAAGCAAATGTGCAGTGAGTCAGTGGATGTCCTTCAGTGCACATACTGCATATGTCACATAAAACCCTGTATCTACCTATGAATACACATGGATTACTTCAGTCTTTAAAGTAACAGTAAAATGTTCATACCTGTGCTTAATTGTTTTTGTAACAAAGGCATGGGGTTACGGTGGTGGGAAATCAAATTAATAAATGATTACAGAGACTCCAACTTATCATAAAATAAGAAAGGATAAAGCACAGATTGCCAACCCCCACAAAGGCTGCTCTGTGTCTGTATCCATATCAACAACAAAATATAATTTCTACACGGGCCATAACCAACATGGCTACCCACAAAACTCTGTCAAAAATTTATACTTTACTTTTTGTGATATGCTGCTCACAGACAGACACTAGCAAAAGTATAACCTCCTCGGCCAAGGTAATAATGCAAATTGAGTTTATTTGGGTAGAAATTAATAAAATTAAATCAATAAAATGTGTAATCTTGCATAAGGGAACTATGCAAGATTACACATTTTAATCTTATCTTTTCCTGCTTGCATAACAAATTCTACATTTTCAATACAATAAAATCTAAAACAATGCTCTGGGTGTCAGTACAGCCTGTCTGGCTCATGCAGGAAGGAGATGCTATTGCACCAGCAGAGTGGGAGTAATGTACAGTATGACATGAGATCCAGGCCAAGTATAATAAAAGCAACAGAAAACAGGCTAATCATTTGCTTTCTGTTCTGTGCTGTTTCTTCAGCTTTAGCATTGCTATCGATGGTGAAAGAGGAAACCGCCCAAGAATCTATTCACTGGAGCAACTGCTGCAGGAAGCTGTAAGTTCACTCATTCCTGCACTTTGCATTTCTTTATTGCTTTCCAGCCTTTTTGCTTGCTTGCAGTTTTCTTTGCTTTCTCTTTTTCAAACTCTTTTGACTGTTTCTTGGGATCAAATCGATCATTAAAATCTCTTTAAGTTTCTGTGATTGAGCGAATGTTTGTGGGTGTCCGTTAAAGCCAGCTTTGTCTATGTCTATGGGTGGAATAAGCCCACATACACCTGGATCCAGTCATGTTGTGGGGTTTAAATGGGAGACTGTGTATTTGTAACAAAGTTGTTTAAAGGTTTAGAGCAATAAAGATAGCTTATGAAGAGAATGTAGCCACTGATAACAAGGAGTGATTGCAAAATACCAGAGGTTTGCATTTTTATCTATGAGCTTCATGTTGATGTATGATTACAGTGTACTAAGTCATTCAGTCATGAACTGTAATTACACATTGTATAAACCACTGCACATTCTTGGTTGTTATAACCTGCACTTCCGTATGTGCTTTGCATCCACAGTGGAATGGTAAATGGTCTGTATTTATATATTGCTTTTCTAGTTTTGATGACCACTGCTTTACATTACAGTTATGTCATTCACCCACATACACCAATATTCACACAGCGTAGCTATGTACTATGCATTTTCTCTCCCAGATCTTTCATACCCATTCAAACACTGCTGGCACAGCTGTCAGGAGCAATGTGGGGCTACGTGCCTTGCCCAAGGACACATCGGCATGTAAACTAGCTCAGATGGGAATCAAAACCCACAGCCTCTCAATTAAAAGACGATTGGTTCTGCCACCGAGTTTCTGTCGCCCCTTCACTGGTCCCCTACCACAAAGCAAGATTTTCCCACATGTTGTTTAACTGTGGATATAAGTCTCCCTTATTTCTAAATGGGGCACAGAATGTTGTGTTTACACACAATGGAGTGTCTGCAGATGGCAACCCTGGAATAGAAGAGCAGAGTTTTAAGTGAAATGACTGTGCCTTGAGTTATATACAAACAAATGGGTATGATAATAACTGTGCTTGGAACTTGTATGACATGGCCTTGGATCATATTTAATCTCAAGTTATAAATGACATAAGTGATAATTACAGCTCTGCACTAATTTCACATTAAATTAAGTATACAGTCAGGATTATAAAATGCAGCACGTATTGACTTGAACTATTTTTTGAAGGATTATAATTGGCATACATTTTCACAAGTATCTGCAATCAATAGCCATACACTTAATGTTTTCAATGAAAGTCAAATCAAAAATTCAGTAAATATTTGAAACCCTATTTTTTCATCTCTCAAAAATAATGTTAAATGAGACTAAGTTTATCTTGTGTGGGCATTAATTCAATAACACACTTCTAACTTTCTATTAGTTTTATTTTATTTTGGAATACATCTAACAACTCAAATAAAATAAGTCATTGTACTATTGTTTAAATTTCCTTAGTGGCTAAGAGTTCATATCATTCATTTGTCCGGAAGATCAATATGCATCTGGTTCCTGTTGTTTGCAATTTAAGATCCTCCCATTCACCCAATTTAAATTGTGACTATTTATCTTCTTATTATCTTATCTATGTAAACTTGCTCATACAATTTTATTTTACAGACTGGAATTTCTACACCAAGCATTTCTAGTCTGATCAAAACACTCACCCGTTAACAGATGGTTCTAATTATGCCATACTCCCAATTTTCTTGTCTCTAAATAAATTCAAAAGCCATTTATATGACACCAGTGTACACTGAACACCTTCTATCTAGCCCATGTACACCCCACCCCCCTCAGCCACCACCACCACATCCACACCTCATCAGTCAAAGGGTTCCTTGCCATGGCAACAGTAAATGAAAGCAACCTAAAAGAGCCCCTACTGAGTGGCGGATGCTGGGGCTGCCTGCATTGTTGGAGGGAAGATCTGGCAACCTGCAATCACAAGCACTCCATTCAGGCCCTCTTTAGTATTACTCAGCAAGTCAGGATTTACTGCATTATGGCTTCCGTTCCTTTCAGCTCTGACTGGCACATTGGCATGAGATAAGTGCCGCTTGGAAACGTGGCACAGTGGCTGCCCATGCACAATGCTCCCTTGCTCTCCCACTGTGCATGTGTGTATGTCTGTCTGTCTTCGTGTGCTTGTGTGCAGCCTGTAATGAATCTTAATTATGTTTTGGTCGGGCTTTCAGGTCCTGGATATACGTCCAGAGTCAGAGGCTATGCTCAGTGAAGGAACCAGGGTGTGTGCTTACTGGAGCGAACGCTCACGCTGCTTATATCCAGGCTACGTTCGCAGAGGTGAGACATCAACCTTTTCCATCTCTATTTTCTGTGCATCCCCTATATCTTCAACTTTATATTTCTGTGCGTGATCAGAAAATCACTCTTTATCACACAGTTACAATCACACTACTCCTTGCAGGTGGTTCATCTGATGAGGGGAAGCAAGCAGGAGTGATGGTAGAGTTTGATGATGGAGACCGAGGGAAGATTTCTCTCCCAAACATCCGCCTCCTGCCTCCAGGATACCAGATTCACTGTGAGTGTTTCTTTGTTTTGTAGCCGGAGATGTGCCCTTTTTTAGTGACACTATGTTGTCCACCTATAACTCAATGTAATCCTCATCCCTCTTGTCTTTTAGGTGGGGAGTCATCACCTGCCGTGCTGGTACCTAGTGGAACAACAACCAAGAGAAGCTCCAGTCTGGAGCAGGCCCCCATCACTGACAGCCATTCAGACAGACCCAACACTATCAATAGTGTAACCAACAGTCAACATCTAAATTTTCACAAAAGGAGACCAGGTTAGAAAAAAGTTCTGAAATTAAGAAATTAAAAATTTTAGTTGTACTTTTATTAATAGTCTTCTCTGATGCTTACATTGAGATAAACAATATAAGTGCTTTATTTTTACAGCTGCTTATAACATGAAATTTAAATACTGACAGAAAATTTAAAATTCCATTCTTATTGGTTTTTGGATATACAAATCTATAAAATAACTACAGAGACAATTGTTTTGTGTTTGTTTGGATATATTCATTATATAGAATGTTACATCTAGTTTTTATCTACACATGTATATAAAGTAGGATGGGGTAACAAAAACTACTTAAGCAGTAAATCAATACATGTCTAACACAGAGTCAACAGAAATGAGCAGCAGTAGATTTACAACAACAGGGTATACTGTGGGGCTGCTGGACTTGTATTGCTAAAACATATTACATATGTTTTATTCATTTTTAGGGAGACCAAAGGGCTCTGGGAAAAAGCAAAAGCAACAGCAGCAGCAGGCTGAGAGTGCCAATAAAAACCCCTCACCTTTCTTGGGTTGGCCCCCATTGGTTAACACCAGGAAGAGAACATCTGACAATCTGTTTCAACTCAATGGGGCATCTAGGAAGGTCATGAAAGGGAAGGAGGATGACCTGTTTCCCTTGCCTCAAACCCAGCCACTGGCTTCAGTTCCATCCAAGGGCCTTTTTAGCAGCAGTTCCTTTGAGGTGGACTCATTCAGCAGCATTGCAAATGGCTACTCCTCTTTCTGTACTCAATCTACAGGACCAGGTCCAGATTTATCTCTGGGTCCCAGAAGTGGGTTGTATGGCCAGAAACGCAGGCAAGATGAAGTGGTTATACCAAGGAACAGGAAGTCTGGACAAGAATTCCTTGTCAAGTTAGATCATGAAGGAGTGACCTCACCCAAGACAAAGAACAGCAAGGCTCTGCTGTTGAGAAGTGGATCTTCCAATGTTAGCAGCATGCCCACAACAGAGGCATACTCACACCCTGTCCTTCTGGTCAAGGACAACAAAAAAGGTGGTGCCTCCAGGGTCGAACTTCTACTGAAAGGAACCACACACCAAAGAAAGCCCTCCCCTTCTTTACGCCTGGGGGAGTATGGCGATTTGGGCTTCAGCTCCCACCGAGACTGTCACAGCTCCTATTCTGATCTGGATGATGACGATGAAGAAGAAGAAGAGGAGGAGGAGAGAAGGAGGGCTGCACTGGCTGCAGCTTCAGGAGGACTAAGGACAGCAGGTCGTTTCCTCTCTCGTCTCTCTGTCTCCTCCTCTTCTTCTGGTTCTTCTAGCTCTTCCTCTTCAGGCTCTCTCTCCAGCTCCAGCCTGTGTTCCTCAGACAACGATTCATCCTACAGCTCAGAGGATGAAGACAGTTCTACACTAATGCTACAGAGTTGCCTGTCTTCCCACCGTGAGCTCCTACGGCCATCTGAACCCACCACTTCTTCAAGGCCACATCAGCATTCCTTTGTGGCCAAAGCTTTGGCTGTTTCCAATACCAAAGGTGCAACTGCTGACCAGATCCCCAACAGCAAATCTCTGAAAAGAAAAGAATGCACCCACTCTATGCCTAAACTGAAGGAATTCATAAAGAAGCAAAGGATGCTTACAGATGACACCTCATTTATTCCAAGGCCCAAAATGTCTGCATTCTTAGCAGGACGACAAATGTGGAAGTGGTCAGGAAACCCTACACAGGTGAGAATATCCAATTCATGTTTCTACTGCTTCTACACCAATATAGCAAAGATATGTTTTTACTTTAGTGATATCATTTCAGTTTAAGTAGGATACTAAGAGACAAAAGAAAAGTGGTTCAAGTGTCTGATTTTTCCACAGAGGCGAGGTCTAAAGGGCAAGGCCAGGAAACTTTTCTACAAGGCCATTGTTCGAGGCAGAGACACGGTGAGGGTGGGAGATTGTGCTGTGTTTCTCTCAGCTGGGCGCCCTAATCTCCCATACATTGGTCGAATTGAGAGCTTCTGGGAGTCCTGGACCTCCAGCATGGTGGTCAAAGTCAAATGGTTCTACCACCCCGAAGAGACCAAGCTAGGCAAAAGACATCAAGATGGCAAGGTAAGTCATGATGGCAGCTACAGTTTATAGACTATAAATTTTCAAATTACATTGTTTCTTTGTTGGTGATAATGAAGTGATCCTCCCTGTCTTTTACTTCTTCAGCATGCCCTGTACCAGTCATGTCATGAGGATGAGAACGATGTGCAGACAATCTCTCACAAGTGCCAGGTGGTGAGCAAAGAGGAGTATGAGTGTCTGACTCGCATTCAGAATTCGAACAGTACCTCTTCAGACCTCTACTACCTGGCTGGGACATATGATCCGACGACTGGTCAGTTGGTCACTGCTGAGGGAATTTCCATCTTGTGTTAAATCTCCATGACGACACTACTGAAGAACTCCTATCGAAAGAGAAAAAAGTCTTTGACTTAATCTACCAGACAGTTCAGCCTTGGAAAAGGTGAATTGTTTCTTGGGTATGCCCCAAGGACCCATGGACTAATGTCAGCACCAATGCACGACTGTCTGCGGTTACACACTGGAGTCTACTGGCCTCTAATCTTGTTAGAAGTGAGGGGAGTGTCTGTAACTGGTTGATCCTTTAAGAAGAATAGTTCTTCTATTCTTATAGTATAGTTCGTAAGAAAGTCTGGTTCTTCCTGGGTAACTCAAAATTCAATAAGTGGTGTTTCAGTCAATGAGCTAATCTCTTTTTAAGAGATCCCATATGATTTGCAGCTTCATAAATGGTTGTAAGACTCATGCTTCCAGCTCCTATGATAATATGTCACCAAATGAAAGCTTAGAATGCACTGGATGGTGCAAATATCATGAAGCTGAAGAGTCTCAGTGGACCAATCCATAAAGGGTAGCCTTACCTGAGGAAATGGAAATGAAAGCAAGGCATAGGGGCTTTCCTTTGGCCTCTCCATTCCAGTGAAGTTGAAAACATGTAAAGGATGTAAAGTTGATGTCTGTAAATATTTTTAAATTTTCCCAATCAAGCCATACACTTCAGTACCTCTTGCCTGTCTCAACTGTTCAGGTGTACATTGTACAGTTCAGTTATTGTATTGTTGTCTGTTGTCTATATGTACATAAAAGCTATTTTATATGGGAGTTTATTGTATATATAGGAGATGTATCTTTCCATGTTTGCAACTGATTTATTTTTATATCGGTGTGTATTACATTACCTTGTTTTTATCCTTTGTTTTGGGAAGTCAAGATTGGAGATGTAAGTGTTGCACTGCATATGCCCTGCTGAGACGGAAAGACCGACAGACAGACAGACAGAGCACAGACAAAAACAGAGGAGTTTAATCTAAAACAGGACAAGACTCACTTCCTGAGAGCGAGGGGTCGTCCTGTTTAAAAATAGGTCAAGTGGCCTTTGGTATAGGTGTTCTGTAACTTTGCATTTCTGCTATCCTCTTAAAACCAACAAACAAGTTTTATTTATCTTGATCATCGTCACAAGTCAGATCCAACTGGACTGCAATCACGGGTCAAAAATAATTTAAGAGTTATGATATGAGTGTACCATTATGACTCAATATCTGTGTATGATGAGTGTTCTGGCATCACTATAATCATGTCCACTTAAATCAATTTAGAACAAGACTGGGTCTTTTAATTAAAATGTGTTAAATGTGCAATGCACCCATTAATGCATAGGTTAACACACTGTTACAAAATACCAAAGTGTCTTTAATAAATTTTATTTAAATCTAACATATGTCTAGCACCTGTACTGAATAAAAATCAGAAATCACTGGTAAATTAGAATACTTGTCCTTGCGTATACTTGCATATATGTTGGCTTTGCATTGTGACAATGGTTTCTTGCACATGTAACTGCAGTTTTGTTAACTACAAAAATATGCAGCAAAAGGCCACCTGGGAGTGTGTCTATGAAGGTCAAGGTACTGACAAAGTAAGATGTTGAGTGCTGACAATTTGTTGGAATTAGTCTTTTTTTAGTTCCATTAGCCATCTGTGTCTATTTTGTACAGTACACGCACATACTCAATGCTAACTGTGAAGGACAATCAGATTCACAAAGCAATGGACATAGATTAGTTTCACTCCGTCTGAAAAATACTTATGATTATTTAATTTGTGCCAAGTACATTTTGTCTGTTTTTGATTTGTTTATGCAATCTTAAGTATTATTTGTTACACTTTTTATTTTTATTTTTTTTTTCGCCGAACATTTTATTTATTGTCATTGTTGCTGTTTGTTTATGCCAAGAGCGCTTTATAAGAATGTGACATTGTTTTTCTTGGTGTGATGTCGCATTTGCATTTCTTAAATAAAACTGGTCTTGTAGAGGCCACGTAGTGAAAAGAAATAAACCAACACTGGATTCTTCTCATCCACAAACCTCTGTGAATTTTTCTATAATATATTTTTGACTCTTCATCTCACTGCATCTTCCACTAACCTTTTTTGCACCTACTTCACCTTTTTCCAAACCTTAATTTTACATGTTTGCACCATTATTTTGCTCAGCTTAAAACACAGAAATGAGTAATACTCCAAAGCCATAAAAACGCTACTCCCAGTCCCAATCAGTAGTGTGTGCATAAGTGTGGGATATGAATGTGGTAATTAAAATTAGAAAAGCAGCCCTTACTGTAAATGACAATGAATAAATAGAGATAGTTATTTCAGAGGGCCCCTTTAGAGTGTGGACTACACAGATTTAATTCAATTATGCAATGTGACAAGGTTAGTACCTTTAAAAGACTTAAATTAAATTGCATAATGAGACAAGCAGAGACAAAATAGGCTATGTCTTTTCAATCGTTTACTTTGTAATATGGATTGGGACTTTTTTTTCCATTATAAATGTCTAAGGTTAGTGTTTTAAACGGAAGAATACATTTAATTTTTTTATTTTGTCCATGAACATTAGTAGAGAAAAGACACAAGCAAAGCACTTTTGCTCCATGTCACCAGCCCATCAGTATAATTTGAACATAACAATCTCCAGCAGTCAATAAGTAGTTGCACTATTAACCATCAACTGCATGTGTTAAAGTGTCTAATTACTAGATGTGGTGATAGCAGCCTAGTTGTACATTATGTATATCACATATTTCATTTATATGTGTGGGGATGTTATTTAAACACTTCTCCCATTTTCCCCTTAGAATCTCAAGGCAATTCGGATTCATTTGTTAAGCAAATTTCACTAAGAACAAGTACTATTTCTGCCAAATTATTTTACTTGTTGAAATAAATTCTTTGATGTAAGTGGTTCCAGCTGAACTAAGTTTATGTGCTTTCGTAAATAGAGATGGATCTGTCACAGCATCACATAAAACCTGCGGGGTTTAACTGCCAAGCTCTGCAAATATGATGTGGACTGATTCAGAGAGAAATGTAAACTTTCATGTTTGCCTATTTTCTTTTTAAATGAATGGTGTAAATGTGGGTGGGGTAGTAGAAAATTATTACATGGAGCCAGAAGCAAATTTAACTTAAATTTTGTATCAAGCACTTGAAAAAGAATATCATCATTCAGTGTAGTAGTTTTGTGTGCAGTTTCAGTATTTTTGCTGTGAATCTTGCACTTTTTTGTTTAACAATTTATGATTAAGATTTTTGTAAATTAATATAATAAAGATAAAGATATGAACTTATTCACATTAAATTAATGTTTCTCAAAAAAAATGAATAATAGAAACATTTTTATTCTGTGTTCTATGTACACAGTATATGTAAAAGAGGGCGCTCTCTAGTGGAATATAAAGCACCCTACATTGTGCAAAAATGTAATTTTGATTCAGATACGCAGTGCAGTGCACAAAGTGGCAGTAAAAATACGCACCTCTCTTTATTCAATTTTTGAATATACTGTATCATGTATATACTGTATATGCTTGCCACAACTACTGTATATACTCAACCTGCGGCATCTGTCAATATGCATACATGCTTATCAGCCTGGACAAAGCCAATCTCTGTAAACTGAATCAGTGAAATAACTACTGGCTCACCCTGAAGGAGACACAATATGGGTCAGTGACCTTTCTCTGCAGGCCCAGGGGTCTTTTTTGACCTGCATGGAGCCTGAATGCTGCCACCCCTCCCCCTAATGCCCAGACAGGGGCTAATGGGCACATCAGTCACCTCTAACAGCAGCCCAGTGAACACAAACATTGCTGTTTACCACCACAATCTTTTGTGTTGACTATGGCCACTGCCCTGTGTCTGAGCTGGGATCCTTCCTGTATCAGCAGCATGGGGGTAGAGGGGACTCTCCACACCACAGGAGCTGAGAACAGGGTTAAGAATGGACGTGTGGGTGTGTGTACAGTAGGTTATTATTTAGGCTGTGTTTAAGTTATTCCATAAATAACAAAAATATCAAAAACAAATTATACATGCTCTATCTGTATAAGATGCCATATAAGTAAGCACACCGGAGGATTCTATTTCTGTGCTCGTTTGTTACACATTTTATATCTATGTCTATAACCTGGACTTTGTTACCTCTCACCTGACAGACTGGTCTGTCTGCCTCACTTTTCAATGCCTTTTCTGGATCAACTCGCTCAGCATCCAGACCGTGTTGCTCAGTGTCAACAGACGGGCTGCTTTGCTGCACAAATATCTACACCTCATAAATGTCTCACCTTCTGCATGACCCTGTCTGGCCTTTGACTTTCAGGGGGTTGAACACGGGACAGGCTGCCTGTGTGTAGCAGTTTAGGTTTGAGGTGAGGTCTTGGATCTTAAAAAGGTGCTTGCTTTGACTGCTTCATCTTGAAAAAAAAAACTAAACAAAAACAAAAATAAAACAACCTCCTTATCCTTCTATTTTAGGTACATCAAATATGAAACAGTTACTGCCACTATAAAATAATCATATTCATACTGAATTCTGTAGTAACACTAATACTTTCAAGCAACTCCTCCATGCCTACATTTGGATTAATACAGATAGATTAAAGCGTGAGATGTGCAGATGAGAGGAATAAGGTCTGGTGCGCATTAAAAAGTATCAATTAGTACCAAGTTTAAAGGTATTTCTATGGTAAACAAGATGACCTTATTTTGTGTATGGACAGATTCTGGGGTTAGGGTGTATGTAACAGCCAAAAGCACAAAGAGCTGTACTGACTGCTGAACCACCTGCCGTTTTCAAATATCTGTGCTTCCTCATGAGGATATTTTGGACTAACCCTAACACATACTCCTGTGTTGCACAGACAAATGCTAACACACAGTCATTTCACAACTGTGCAGTGTGTTGCTAACTGTGGCCCAGATCCAGCCCTGCCACCCTAATCCATTTCTCTGTTGCTCATTATTAGTGGCTAGTAAAGATTCTGTATCAGATATGCTAAAAGAGCTTTGTGCAGCATTACATGGGATTAGTGTTGCTCCTCACTACATATGTTGCGCACATACTCTGATGTGATATCACCACCCCTTCAGTTGGTTAAAATGGTGATACATCCTCTTTTATCCAAAAGAACCATCCCTCTGACACATTTCCATATCTTTCCTTCTGTTGTTTGATCCCGTGGTATTCTGTATGAATTAATGAACAAAGAAAATATCAATGGAGGAAATCCAGAAAGGAGAAATTATCATGGTAATATAAGTAAACAATTTAAGGAGGATAAAAAATTCTAATATCGGGGTCAGCAATCTATGGCTGCAAGAATGATTTGGATGATTAATCACAAGTGTTTGGTCCATTATGTATTTATTTAAAAAATGGTCAATAAAGTTAAAAGTCTGGATTGCTGCTTCCCAAACCTTAAGTTGAGGTCTTGATTTGTCCATAGCCAAAGATTTCAGAACAGTTGGCACTTCATTTTGTATCCAATTAATAGATGAATTGCCAGCAGCAAGAGAACACTAAATAATCAGGAAATGGGTGTCTCTATCAAGAACATGACTTCCTTTCAGCATTGAATATGTGGACATGGCCAAGCTGTAAACACAAGATCCTAAATGACCTCAGTACCTACACAGATCTGTGTAGGTACTCTAAATTAAACTGTAGCCTTCCTGTGTTCCTCTTTAATACAAACTGTAAATGCACAGTTGTCATTGTGCACAAATACCAAAGCTGTGCCAATAGCCACAGTTGTACTCTAACTGTCCACAGTACTCTACTGACCCAACAGCAGCAGGAGAGTTACAGCCTGTAATAAAAGAGGTCAGGCACATTCTCATACTATCTAATTTGTAAGTGCTAAACAGCTGGAAACACTATGTATCTCATAAATAAGAAAGAATGGCTTTTGGCCTTCGAAGGAGTGAGATAAGCAACGGACTCTATTAATCAGTTTCTTTCAAAATCAAATTAAACTGCATTTTAAAATATGAATTACTGGGACTGGTCTCCAAGGCAGCAGGTATGATTTTGTTACAACTCTTGTAATTATCTGTCCCATCAAAACAAAAATTATACAGGTTGGCTATCATAAGGGAGACAATGTGGAAATAAAAGAATAACAGTTTTAACACCGTCCTCTCTGCCAACACCTTCCTGTGTAGTGGTGTTTGTGCATTTCGGTGTTCAACAACCCCTCTATCTAGTTCTCTAGGGTGTTTATCCCCTTTCACAGTAGCAGGAAAGCAGTTCCCTCCATCCCATCTCTGTTTACATTGCTCTTCTCCTCTATTTACTCTGTGCCCCAGCACCCTGGTGCACAGTGCTCCAAACAGCTGTTCCATTATGGAGAGAGCGGGTGCTTTAACAACACAATGCTGCCACACAGCTCTTTCTCTCTCACAGCCCACCATGGTCACAACCACAAAGTCTGGGTCCACTGGCACGCCTGTCATTGTTGCCATAAAGCTCAATCTCCTAAAATGCCACAGGGGCTTGTGGGCATGGAGTCAACCAGGGCAACTGTTGAAGAGTGTCTACAAACCGCAAGACAAATTTGCAGAGTTCAGCTTTCGGATTAAGTATCTCTGTATAAGATGGTGTGCAATCCTCTGGTAGTGTTCTTAACAAGAAGCAATCACACCCAGCTGGTGTAGTCTAAACTGGTACAAGCACATTTACAATAAAACAAGGCTTTTACAGTACAACATCACAAAACATCAGACGAAAGTCACGATTTGAATGTATCGCGACGATTGAGTGCCGATTGGATTCATATCTCAGTGGTGAGTACAGTTCGCTTGCTGTCAATAAAAGTCAAAAGTCAGTTTCTTCCTTAAACCAAAATTAAATTATTTCATAAGACATTGCATGTCATCATTATTGCCATCATTATCTACATTGAATGGGACAGTGGTACATAAACATACCTTGACCTTTTTAGGACAACTGCTACATTTAGCAGCCCCTACTAATGATAAAATAAATACAGTCAGGCCAAAATGAATCAAGCCTTTCAAAACAGGACACTGCACAAATGTGAACCTGCGAATGAACATGCTTCAAAGGAAACTGGAAAAAAAAAAATTCAAAAAGCCTGAAATGAAGATAACACTGAAAATAGAACTTCCAATATTTTTTTTTTTCAGGAAAAATTGCAACTGCTTCTGTTCATCAAGCCAGTAGGAATATTGTGATTTTGGTGAGAAAATTAGTTTTAGAATTGTCTATAAAGAATCACATATTAATTTTCCATTTTTTTTCTCCACGTCTTAAAAACACACTACATTTCCATAATTTGGGGACATTTTCCTGACATGACATTGTCCATGGAAAACATTATCTCACAGAGAATGATGATCCTTCCTCTGTCATGCTTTGCCTTGCTGTTAGGTAAAACAAGACTATGCTTTAATCGACTACCTAATTGTCATACTACACATGAATCTTCACCAAATTATTTTTACCCTTTCCCATGTTCCTTTTTCCTGCACAGCTGGTGCTGAGTCAGGAGGCAGGAAACCTGGGAGAAAGGCCACCATGCATCCCCACGCTCCCAGCAGACCACTACAGGGCCTTGAGGCTATAGCGACAGGAGACACTCCATTTATCACAACACAATAGCCTCTGCACAGAGTCAGTGGAATATGGACCTGTCTGGGCCTATATGCTTGTCCATGTGTATACAAGTGATAATATGTGAACTACACTGTATGTGCATGTGTGTTTTTATGCCATTTTAAGTTGTGTTTGTGGCTTCATAACTGCAGGTGTCTCACACAGCCTGAGATCTTCTCAAATAGGAAATGATTAACAACAGCAACAATGCACTGAGTTACACATTTAAGGAACTGGTTCTATCCAGTCAAATATTTGAAATTTACTGATGTGAATGATATACAACCACGTCTTTACACCACTGTTAAAAAATATAAAGATGCCACTTCATCTCTCTGCGTAAACTTCATTGTGGTTTAATTTGATTCGATTTTTTTAATATATATATATATAAATGTTAAATATAAATTATCATTAATGCTAAAATAGGCATATCGACCTCTGCCTGTGTTGGTTCTTTTGTAAGTTTTTGCAAATAAGGAAACTATAAACACTAACATTTTATGTAAATACATTTTCTTTTCGACCTTAAGAAAAATGAATTAATGCACAGTAGGTTATCAAGTGAGCTATTGTCTCCTCTTTCTGACAACAAAAAAGACAATCAATCCAGACCTTACACTAAACAAACACACATGAATGCAAGACACTCACAAGCCCTTTTTCCTGTCTAGCATAGCACAGCATAGTAGTAGCCTCACCACAGTGAAAAAGGATATCAGCATGTATAAGAGCATACAGTAAGTGGTGAGTGAGTGTAGGATATGGAACTCATTCATAGCAGGATATGAAAGAATTCTGCCCAGCTGCTAGTCCCTCAGCTCTGGTTTTCAGAACCTTTAAATTCATCAGTCACTATGGCTCTGCTCTCCTCCTCATTTATATCCATCACTTTTAAAAATATACAATCTGCTTAGATACAAGGCAGCCCTAAGCTCTGTGGCACTTGGAGATCACATCAACATGAGATGAATCCCCTGGGCAACAGGCTTTGATCAGGCCTTTTTAGAGACATCTATTTCTTCAAACAAATCCACTGGGGTTGGTGTGCTACATTCAAAATAAACTCAAAGCACAAAACTCACCTTGTGATGCAGGAAACATACACTCAGCCATACTGTACACGTTTTCCTTAATAAAGAGGTGAGAAGCGGAAAAACAATGTATGTGTGTGAGCGAGGAGGGGAAGAGGTGAAATGTTAAAGAGAGGAGGACAGAGGGAGCAGAGGAAAAAAGCACAGCACGCATGGGTCGTGCTATGAGATCAACTGACAAGCATCTCTGCAACCTTGGCAGAAGCAAATCGGCTCCCATATTCTGAATGGCCTGTGACAGCTGATATGTATAAAGAGCCAATTTCGCCTTATATCTTCTCTTGAATTTTAGCCCTTTTACCTGTCAATGGGAGACAAACAGCGAGAGAGAGAGATAGAAAAGCGGGGATATGGACATGCTGCTGAACAGTGGGGGTGGAAGTAAAAGAAAAGGAGAAACAGAAAGATCTAGGCAAAAAAAGAAAATGAAACCTAAATGGACCAATTCAGTTGTTTATGTCTCCATGGAGACAGACCACCCGAGTGTGCACTTCTCTACAGACTGAGAGTTGTCCAGCTAGTTAGTCCTGCTATTGATTTCTGCACAATGTCCCAAACCAGATCACTGGAAGATGCTACTGTAACCTGTGGTGACATTCTCTGCTGCAAAGTCATTGGCTGTGATTGACCACAAAATGAAAAAAAAACTATTTAGACTGTTTTTTTATTTGCTTTTCAGCTAAACAAAGAGACCATACTGTATGTAAATACTTGATGTAGTTGTCCGGTGTGCCAATGAAGCTAGAAGGAAGTAAGAGTATTGAATAGCCTCTAGGGGGCGACTCCACTAGTTGCAAAAATGACTTAGTTAAAATCAAAGTCTATTGGAAAATGAGCCCACATTTCACACGATTTATAACACCAATAAGCATTTTCCTGGAAAAGTTAATGTCTTAGCCACTAGTTTCAGCACATGATGTCAGTTTAGTAAATTATGTTCACCTTTATAGAATAATTGACGATAAAACATAGCACTTATTAGTACAAACCAGTATGACTGACATATCATTCATAGGAGACTGGTTGCAGGTGATCTCTGTTTACAAAACACCAATAGGATGCTGGTCATATCATGAATCTTGAGGCTTCAAAACAAGAGTTCAGATTCTTATGGTTGAATCACGATCGGCTGCCACTTGGTTAATTGCCAACATCCAGGAAGTATTTTGAGAGACAGTTAATCTGTGCTTGATGCACTCCTTATAATGTAGAACTCCTATCCCATCAGACAAAGTGTTTTCTCAGCTGCTATCAGGCATTTGCAAAAGAAATCTCCAGCTTTTAACGTATTAATGTTTAAAGACTTCAAAAAAAACTGGACTGATGACTTGATAACATCGCTGGTGTCTTGAAATATAAATACATCTACAATCTACATGGTTTTGAGCCCTGAGGCAGTCGTTCTTAATGACATGTTTTTTTTCTGTCATCGCTTTCTACTCAGCTTCACCTTCCTTCTTATACTGACCAGAGGAACCGGATCAGAGGCTCACGATGGCCTTTGTCTGGGGTCTATTGGCCAGTGTCAGCTTACAGGCCCCACTCTGTACACAAGGCACATTATGGAAGTTTTAATAGGTGATCAGAGCAGCTGTTGCCAGCACAGCGTTGATTTACTGTGGCTAAGAGAGGGTTTAATGACTATAGAGGCAGACAGTTCTTAACCCTTTGATGTGCACTGGATAATGTAATAGGATCAGGTAGCCTCCTGTGAATGTTGCTCATGCAATAACATAAGCATACACAGGCACAAACAATCTTTGAATACAATTACACAGTGTAGAAGCTCCTCAATCAGTGAATTCCAACCTCTGTACTGTAGACAACATATAGGTTTGACTTGTGCCACTAGTCATGATAAGCATGTACGGTCCATGCAGGAACATATAAACACTCATACAAATACACACGTAAGCACAGTGGTGTTGTTTGCTGACAGGTGGCGCATGCTCAAGGAAATACAAGCTTACCCAGCACAAACATCCCCAATGGGCTTAGCACTTCAGCAGAGAGCAATTGGAGTACTTATGCAGCACTATTCGGGCCATGCAGCATCCATCTCGAGGGTCAAAGGCCACAAATTCTGTTAGCACCTTTAAGACACCAATCCTTTCTTTTACAGTACGTAAACCTCACAGCTGGGCAAACGACAGGCCAAACAGTCAGGAGATGGATTAAACATTTGATGACTTACAGCTTTGACAAACAATTGTGCGGCCACTTGTCTGTTCATACAAATGCATGGAATAGGAACAAACAAACAAACACACACACACACGCACACACACACACATATTTCTAAGCAATAATCATTGCTGTAACAACTGACACCCTCTGCCAACCTACTGTTTTGAACCCCAGCATATACCGTACAGCACTTCATGCCCAGGCCCCATTAACCAATCTTAAAATGATAACTAAATCGGCCACTAGCTTTCAAAGAAAAGCCAGGTTGAAATCAAAAACTGACAGAATAATCAACACAAATGCTCTTTATCTGGTAAGGATGTCTCCCAAAAGCAAATGAATTGCATTGAAGCAGGCAGTGGGCCTGTGTGAATGATGTTGTCTACTTGCATTAGCCAAGTCACTGTATCCCAATGCCAATTGAGTAGATGCCAGGCACTTCCTGCTGTAAACAATCTACCCAGACAGAGAAAGAGGGGAGGCAACCCCTGAATGCGAAAGAACAGGAGATGGGGAGAAGACCCAGTTGTTGAATGAACGTTTCTACAACGAACAAATGTGCTCAATTTGTCAGACAAGCTACGGTAGTCTGGTTGTAGGGAATGTGTGTGCGTGCATTTGTGTGTGGTAGGACAAATGGCATCTCTCTCTGTGTAGATGAACACAAACCAAGTGCTCAGAGCTTATGGAGACAGACATTGGATATACAGCTTGGCTGGGTTCACACCACATAATAACGGCTCCCTCTCCTTTTCTTTATCACTCTCTCTCCTCCCGCACATCCTCCACTCTCTTCCAAATGTCGGCCTAATCTGCTGTCCTCTAGCCAGTTTCATTAGTGATCAGTGCCATCTCATGATCTTATGTCATAATGTGTAGCTATTGTAGTGCCACCTTTGATCACTATCTATCTATCTATCTATCTATCTATCTATCTATCTCACATACTCTTGTACAGCATTTAAAGTGACCCTCAAACATAATACAGTCTCTAACCAAACCTTTTTTTTATTGTAACCCTAAAACCTATTCTTAAACCATTAATAGCCATTTTAATGTGTGACAGAATGCGAGGAACAACCAAATTGTACACACTTTCAACAAAAAAGTGCTTTTGGTCCTCACAGAGATGTATGTGCAAGTACACACATGCATCAAAACAAGAGCCTAGTCTGCACACAGAGAAACACAGACACTGATTAATCGATGAAGAACAGCTTTTACACATTACCATTACCTACAGTCTGAGAGCTGAGCTATCTTTGTCAACAGTGTTTTTGTGCTGACATAACCACCAATTAGGTTATCCCACCTACTCTTTCTTCAATGAGCAGGTCTTTGCCTTCACTTTTTGATGAGTGAAGAAGAGGAGGGGGTGGTGGTGGTTTAACAAGTTTGGCTCACTCTAAAAACAAATGATGTCCCGCAAAACAAATGTGGCATTACAACTGAGAATTAAAAGGCTTGACATTTACCGAGGCTCATTTATATGGCTTCCCACACTTAGCTCATTGGCAGCACCCGTTATGCGGGGTAAAGCAGGAGTGAGGAGTGCAGCACTGGGCCGGGCTGGGGCCGGGCAAACACAGTGGGGTGAGCTGTTAACGGCCTGTGGGAGGATCTTCCTGCAGATGAATGAACACCTGGATTAATGGGGTCAGTGATCGCCAAGCTGCTGAGGAAGGAGAATCCCAGCCAAGGCAGCCATTTTATTTTACTTTTACTGCATATCTCATGGGCCGTTTTCCTCTGGTGGTTTTAAAGGGGGCAGCAGCAGGCTCCCACAGGGAGAGGCACAGACAGCAAAGAGAGGACATTTTTGCACCTGAGCAATGGAAGTGATAGTTTCACAGTTAGGATTCTATAAACTCCCCGACACTCCAAGGACACAACACTTAAGGGGAAACTCTAAATGGTTTATGTATAGTAATTTAGAAAAAAATTAAAGAATTTAAACTGAGCGAACCAGAACTGGTGACTGCGCCTTTCTGATGATATTTCATTGTGAAAAATCTTCTTATCCAGGGTGGAATTTTTTTTGAGGTGGAAAATGTGTTGTATTATTCATTAGATTAGTTTAGACATTTGTGCTTTAGTCCTTTGACAGTTATTTGGGTCTATTTTGCTACTCGACAACCTTGACTCCTCTGTGAAAGGGCTTTACAATGCAAGCCAAACAGGGAGGGCACTGGCCCTTTAAATGGAGCTCTGAGTGCTTGGCAGGCTAATAGATGCAGTCTAAGGGTACTAATGGATGGCAGCCTGAAAAATGGTCTTATCTGAAAAGGTCCAGGACAGTTATAAATTAAATAATCACACCGGGCACATTAATCCATGTTCATGCCCCAAGGGGGGGGACTGCCGCTCACCATTTGAACTGTGTGTGCATGTACTGTACACTATATGAATGTCTATGTATATAGTGTAATTGTGTTTGCAGGTAACCAGCCCCTTTCAATATATATATATATACATATATATACCAACTAACTTTTTTTATATATATTAGAAAACCAGGAGGACAACCAAGAAAGACAGACAGGAGAAGCACTATTGCTGGACCACCACAGATAAAATTACATGCATTTATTGCACCCGAGATTCTTAGCGTGCCAGGCAACCCAGACCAGTGTGGCAGAAGGAGTGTCTGAAGGACAAAAGAATGATTGCTCTCATCTGTTAAATATTTTAATCACCGCAGACTCACTGGATAATGGTAACAATGTTTAAAATAACCTTTATGGTCACATACCAATACCGACTGTTGCTTGATCACTCTTCCTTTTCACATGATATTTGATATTTACCAGAACTTTTTAAAAAGAAAATATCAAATATTTATTTGGCCTAGTTCACATAATCTATTACCAATAAACTGACAAAACTGGATTAATTCAGTGAGACTTTTTTTAGGGAGGGAAAAATTGAGAAATGAGGTGGCAGAAATTAAGTCATTCAGCTTTTACTTTATGTTCAACAAGCCAAACAAAAACAAATCCCTGTGGTGAACAAGAGTCCAAATGTGTGAGTAAAACTAAATATATATATATATATATATATGGTCAACAGTGCCATCTATTGGGCTTGCATTGATTGTATCAACCATAAAAAAAGTGCTTTGTGTATGTATGCATTGGGTCACAGACTGGAGGTGGCATTCATGTCCAAATAATGTGAATTCTATTAAATTAATGTTGTACATTTACAAAGAGAGCGTAAGAGATGGGGAGCACCTGGATGACTTTTTTAAAGTCGAAAATTTGCGTCATCCTTACTTTTATCTCTCAGACAGCATTGGCCAATGTTCACAAACACATGCATCCTAATGCTCCTCTAAGCAGTTTATTAATGTTTTCTTTCTGTCTTCATATCTTTCTGTTAAAACAATCTATAGTCGCCAAAATAAGATTACTTCAGCAATGTGTTTTGTCAATACTTGACAGAGATTTTGTAAAGACATAGCATATGACTGTAAAATGTAACATTTCCCACAACTAAAAGGCTCATTATCTTTCTGTATCTAATGAATGTGTAGGATTCTACTGCTGTAGATCAGTGGGTCATCTTTCAACTCCTTGTCTACATGCCAATGGGCAACACCCTTAACCTGGCATTGATCCTGGTGGATGAGTCAGTAGCGTGGGAATGTGTATGACAGATGTGTGATTAAAAAAGTGCAGCATATAGATACACTGATCAAGACTAGAAAAGTACTAAATAAATGCAGGCCAACTAGCATATCCTACAAATTGGGTGTAAAGCTATAATAAAATATCAGTAGCATGACAGTGTATTAACCTATAGTTGTACACTATTATTATGTTACTGATACTACAATGCTGTGCTGCCACCTAAAGGGCATATTGGGAAAATACTGTGTAAAGAAATTGCAGGACTCTAATTTGAGATGTGAAGGTTTTGGAGCTTCTCAGTCAAGAAAAGTAAAGCAAATCAAGAAAAGTAAAAACAAAACAAATGTAACTGTAAAATGAGCGCCGACTCTTGATGTCCACAGGGGCTTATTAGTTAAATATGGGGATAATTGTGCTTTTTCACTCAGTTTCAACTGAAAAGACAGTGTTGCATTAGAGCTGAGTTCCAACAAAGATATTGTTTCACCTCCATGCATCACATCAGTAAGTGGGCAATGGTAGTATGTGTCAGATGGGAAGCTTTGAGCATTAAAGAAATGTTTATAATAAAAGATATTTGAACTTTGTTCTTTTTTTCCCGTTTTCCAGTCACACAGTTACTACACCTGCCACTTTTTATCCAGTATGTACATAATAGAACTACATAAATGTGTGTTATTCAAGGCATTTGCTGGAATTCATTCCTTAGGTTGAAATGTACAAGTCCCTAAATGGCACCTTGTCTGACCTTATCACAAATCAGATGTGTGTTCATTCTGTAGTTTTTCCAAGCAGACACAATCCAAAGCATAGAGGCAAAGGCATAGCGATAAATGCTAATCATCACTGAAGGGGAAGAAGCAATTTCACCACTCAAATGCATTCATAGTTTCTACTCCAGTGTTCTCATGAAACAAGACACTAAGAGAGCAACAAGTCCTTCACTCGATCTGTCCCTTCCCTATGATTCCCATAGGAATGTTTCTTGAAATAGAACTGTATATACAGAACATTTGACTTCACTTGTTAAAATTACAGAAGAAGAATTTTATGTTGATGCAGTCCTGTGCTAAATAATTCAAAGATGTATCCACCACATTCCCCTGCTTTGTGCAGACTTTATTATGCTCAAATGACTTGCTCTTTGCTGTTATTCATAATAACATGTTTGCACAAAAATGAGCTGAGGTTATCTTTCATCAAAGGGCAATTCATTGCCTAAGTCCAATTTGTACAGCCTGTTTTTAAGGAAAGAGTGCTGCTCCCTTGTTTTGCCTCACCTTACCCATGTATAAAAATGCATGAACACAGAGACAGGGGGTGCTCTTGTTACAATAGTATGCTGGAAGCAGAGATACTCAGAGCTGGAAAAGAGTGAAAGATGCTAACACTAAATTTGCATGTCACACCCCTGATTCTGGGACATGCTGTTTATTATCACACACTCTAGGGTTATTTATTACACAGCCTTTTTTAGACAGTCATGACAATATAGTGGTGAGTGCTGTTGCATTACTGGGTCCAAATCTGCCAGTTTGGGTATTTCTTGCGGAGTTAGCATTTTGTGTGCATGTATTCATAGTTTTCCTCTGGGTACAGAGACATGTAGACATGCAGGTTTGGTAATCTGTCAACCATTCATGCCAAGTGTCAGTAGGGATTGCTCACACCTGTGACCTTTAAAAGGTCTAGATATTGTAGCTAAAAAAAAGGATGGGTCTCAGTTAGAAAAGATGTATTAAGATGATGACATTAAAATCATAACTACTCTCTCATCTCATAACTACAACCGGCCCCATCATGGTGTCAAATGGGTATGTATATCAAATCAGTGTTACTGGGAAGTTATAGCACTGGTCAGATGTATACTATGTCAGCACAGGTATCAAGTAACTAATGATGGAAATCATTGTTTCTGATTACAGCAGATATTTAAAGATATGTTGACTGACTAAGCATCTGTTGAGCACTTACTGTACGTTCATTTGTGTTTAATTGTGTACAGTGTTTCCTGAAAATTTCATATGCTCAGGCTTACTCTTCTTATAATTACAGGTCAGCACATGGCATCATTGTTGCTCACTCACTGTGCTTGAATAGGCTGATTGTCTGGCCATCTATACTTCCAAGCTGCTTTCCTTTACTGTCCTTTGACACCAAATTGTCTGTTTTGGCTCTCAAGCTCTCTCTTGCCCACTGTCTGCCTCCACCACTGCGCCGTGAGGTTAAATACACATTTGAGCAAGTGAGCCAGATACATAACCTGTCTTTGCCCCAATACTGTGTACTACTGGTTAAACGGCAACCACAGCGTCCTGTGTGTAACAGAGAGGCTTTCTGGAAAATCAGCCAGCTCCATTTTGGTTTAAAAACTAAAGTGTTTTAGTATTGAAGGGCAGAAACTACACAAAAACTTTAAACTTTTTATAGTCACTCTCATTCACTTTCAAACTGGGTCGCATCAGTCATGAGTTACCTACAGTGAATGCAAAGCGTTGCTGACTCATACTTTCAGAATGTAAATCTTTAAGCCAAATGTGTTTTCAAGTGTGTTGGTCCTGTCGAAAAAGTACTTACAATAAGGGGCTAAAATACTTGACATTAGTGTGGATAATTGTGAACATTAAGAATATAACTAAAAGAATATCTGCTTTTAGTTATTATACACATCACCTAAAAACCTACACAATAAATATCATTGTGAAATATATATTGTTGCACCTATTTAGCTTTGGGTTATTACCAAACTGTGTCCTTAGAATAACATTAGAGCATTAACTTCCTGCGTAGTAAAGATCATTATCCTAACACCTCTGAACAGTCAAGTCAATTGGATGAGACAATTTGCAATTAAAAATTTTTTAACTCTTCTTTTGCTTTGTGCTACAGTTGGAATCTCACACTTCCACACAAGCACAAGCTGCAACATATATTTATCCTTGCCATTACCCTCAAAATCCCCCTGGAACCTCACTAAAAGATGGTGGTAATGCTCTTACTAAGGTTGATCTTGGTGTGCACTGTGACAAAGGTCACTGGGCAGGAAGCTGCAACCTTGCAATTGGCAAGCAAAAAATAAAAAATAAAAAACAGGAGGATTAGAGAGACTAAGGCTGAGAAACGACCAAGGTAATAGTGGAGGAAAGGCCAGATGCTTGTACATTCAAATGTGACCTATTCAAATTCTGAGCACTGCAACTACACTCATTTAAATATCTCTGAAGCCTTAAACCAAACAAAATGTTGCTATAGCTCCTCAAAAACCTGAATGTGGAAAACAGATCGTATATTTTTATAAAGAATCCTTTGTCCTGCTGTGGGAGTTAAGGCTACTTACGCTTTCAAATCAGTCATTCATATTTAAATTCAATGTAAAATAGGGGCTCTTTGTGAATACAGTTTTAATCTGTACATCATGTTTTGGACAGGAAATTTCATTACAAATGTGAGAAACAGCAGAAAAAAGAAAAGATCAAAGCTAAGATAAGCCTAGGGCTGAAATGGTGTGGTCACTGGTATGTGGACCTAAATATGAGAGTTAAGTAAAAAGAGGTCTAGCTAAGAAATGAGAGTGAGTGTTGTTGTTAAATTACAGGAAATTAAAGCAAGGGAAGAGGAGAAAAGACATGAGAGACGAGAATGTGATGAGATAAATGTTGAGAAAATACAAGGTGAAGCTCTGCTGAGTGTGTAACACAGTGGGAGGAAGGGATGTTTGTGGTTGGTGCTCCGGTATGTGACGTCAGCGGCTTGTTGGACTGAGCTACTGTGTCATGCTGATTTTAATCCTAACTCATTAAGGAACAGAGAGCAAGTGCTTGTATAAGCCCTCTGAGGAAAGCAAGAAAGTGGCAACAGAGGGAAGAACACGAACCAGTCAAAACTGGGGAGATTTCAAGCATTTTATTTGTTTCTCGTGCTCATGTCTGCTTCCCTTCATTACCCTCTCCCTTTTTTGTCCTAACTTTCTTGCAATTGCGACGTGAGGCCTGGTCAAGCATGCCCACAAACGGACTCAACAGGGCCCTGAAGCTACAATTTGGCCTCATTAACCATGAGAACCGCTACCTGACTGCTGAGACCTTCGGTTTCAAGGTGAATGCCTCAGGCACAAGCTTGAAGAAGAAACAGATCTGGACCTTAGAACAGGATGAGCAAGATGGCCAAATAGTGTTCCTCCGCAGCCACCTGGGCCGCTATCTGGCCTCTGACAATGATGGGAAGATCTCATGTGGGGCTGAGAAGCCTGACGTTGACTGCCGTTTCCTTATTGTGCCTCAATCGGATGGTCGCTGGGCACTGCAATCAGAGCCCTATCTACGATACTTTGGAGGATCTGCGGACTACCTGTCTTGCTTTGCCCAAGTCGTTGGGGAACAAGAGCTGTGGGCTGTCCATCTGGCTTTACACCCGCAGGCCAGCCTGCTTAGTGTAGCACGTAAGCGCTATGCTCATCTGTCGGCTTCAGATGGAGAGATCTCTGTGGACAGCAACATACCCTGGGGAGTGGACTCCCTGGTCACCTTGGTTTACCTGGATGGCAAGTACAGCCTAAAGACCTGTGACAGCCGTTTTCTCAGTAATGATGGCAAACTGGTGAAGGAGAACACCAATGCCACTAGCTTCACTCTGGAGATGAAATCTGGCAAACTGGCCTTTAAGGACTGTGATGGGAAATATCTGACCCCCACAGGTCCTACGGGAACGCTGCGTTCTGGCCGATGCTCCAAGCCTGGAAAGGATGAGCTGTTTGATCTTGAGGAAAGTCATCCACAAGTAGTTTTTCAAGCCGTCAATAAAAGATTTGTCTCGGTCAAGCAAGGTAATCAGCTTGTAATGTAATTTGTGTGTAATTGCATCTGTTCTTTATCTAAATTTGTTTTTGCTTTTTGAGCGTTTATAAAATTAATTGTTCAATTCTTAAAATTATCTGCTTAATTAACTGCTGAAAGAGAGATTAAGAAATAGAACTTGTTGTTGGCAAACAAGTTGTTGTTGTTGTTGTTTTACGTACATGTAAAAAAGTATGGGTCTCTCAAAGGTAAACAAGCAGCAGTATATGCAAATATGTAAGCTAAACATAGAGATGAGAAGGTGCATTTTCACTAATGTTCACAATAAAGGAAAGATAAATAAATAAGACAAAAATTACCTCCACTATAAGTTTGAAGTTGCTATGCAGCTGCTGTGATTCCTTATACACTTCACCAAGCAGTGAGCATGTCAGACTACCTGAGTCCATTATCAAAGTCAATCAAGTTATTGGTAAGGTACGGCCTCACTATCCTTTTCACTTAAAGCTATTCTATTTTTTCTCATATAGACAGCAACATTTTGCAGATTTTGATAGCAAAGGTTGAGGTTGGTTACAAGTAAAAAGTTCCCTACATAAAACAGCTAAACTTTATAGTGCAGCACAGTACCTGATTGACAAAACACAGTACATTGTTGAGTAAATTCAAATATTGTATTGTATATAACATATGAATGGTAAAAGGCCTAGTAGTGGTTACAAGTTAAACTGCGGAGGTAACTGTGGTAATGGGCTTTGTCATTTCCACTGGGTCCATTGAAGATTAAGGAGTGTGCAAACAAATCTGGGGCAGATTTGTGCCTCACTGGTGTCAGTTACCATCAATGGAATTTAAGCCTTCTAGCTTCTAGTGCTTTACTGTCAGGTACTTGCAACAGTTCCCCAAATTGAGGAACTGGTCAACCACTGTGGTAATGAGTTAGCTGCACAAAATAGCTACAGTTTCGCTGCGCCAGACAGATCGATTACACGTTCCCTTCACAGCCTGCAGGCTGCGATCGCCTCTGTCCTCTATGATTATTCAAGCAAGCAATGTGGGTGAAAGATGGAAAATGTCTTTTGTCACAGCTTTTTCAAGCTTTAAAAGCCCATTACCATTCGCATTTCTCACAAGTTAATAACTGCATGGCATAGTGTTGGTTGTAAACTAGCAGCAGAGTGTACTCTATATACAAAGAAATGACCTAACTTGAGATTGCAGTCATGTGCTTATGCATTAATAATACTGCTTTTAAGAGTTACTGTTAGGGCAATACTTCAACAATGCAGTACTGCATTCTCATTATGTGGAAAAAATAATGACGTTTTAACGTTTTAAACGTTTTAAACTGTTGCTTTTGGTTTTGTGGTAGTTTTACTTTTTTTTAATGGAAGAAGACACTGAAAGCTGCTTAGTGGGCCCTGTGGTGCAGATTTGCATTTCACCACTCAGGGAATTACTGGGAGGGTGGAAGGGTGACTGTGGGGGATTAGAGTTGTAACAGGCTTAAGAGAAAGGTTAAAGGATATTTCTGTAGCATCCAGTTTGAATGACAGCAGACACCGTTCAGACCTGTGTCTGTGTATTCTCCTCAACCTAAGAACACCCCACCAGACAGTTAATACATGCGGATTAAGTAAATAACACTACATTGGCAGCAAATGAAGCATTCAGATTTAGACAACAGCACATTAGGTGACTAAATAAAAAGATAATTTTAAACATGTATAGGATGTTAATCTGTTTTGGGTTTAGCTTTACTTATGTGTTGCATGGGAACATCTAAATTGTGCAGATAGCTACACAATAGGTTAAAAGTTTACATAGTTTAAAGTCTGCCTCTTGCTACATTACAGCATTATAGTGACAAATACAAATGTCTAACCTGTCCTGCAGCACTTTTTTTTTATTTCTACAATGCAACCTAACAAAAGCTTTGTTTTCCTTTAATTTGTAGACAGTTAAATAAGCACACTGTATAATAAAAATGACACACCGATAGTTTAGTCAATGAATTTATGAGAGATGGCCTTGCCTTACTCATCCTGCCCACAGGAATGCTGAAGCAATGCCATGGCAAAGCCATTATAACCTGTATTTGTGTAGCACACAGTGACACCTACAGGTTCTGAGATTCACAATTTTACTATACAACCCACTGCAATTATTACGAAAAACTCAACATTAAGAAAAATAGCAATGCATAAAGACATAATACAAAATCGTCCAGGTAATTGTTGTGTAATTACCTTCTCCCTATATGGGACCAAATGAGTGAGTCAACTGCAGATAGAACCCTGCAAAGATGGAATTAAATGTTGGATTTCCATTATGAACACAAGTCTCATCTTGTCATTCCTGAGAGAGGACGTGACATTAAAGAGGAGGCAATGACATTAAAGACCTGCAACATTGTAATCCGTCATTTCTATTGAATAAATGGGCAACTGTCATGTCTGCCTTTTCCCTTATTGCCAGGAGTGAGCATTTCAGCCAATCAGGATGCGGAGACAGACATGGAGACCTTCCAGATGGAGATTGATAAGGAGAGTAAGAAGGCTATGTTCAGGACCAATGGTGGATCCTACTGGACTCTAGTCACTCATGGAGAGATCCAGTCCACGGCCACAGAAGTGTACGTTTTTTGCTATACTAAAAAAAGCTCTTATGTCTGCCTGTGCTCACCTCTTACCTGAACCCCTTTCTCACCAAATGTGTGTTTTCTAACCCAGAGAGATCAACACAATGTTTGACATTGAGTGGCGAGGACAGAGAGTGGCACTCAAAGCGAGAAATGGAAAATATGTGTGCACAAAGAAGAATGGGCAACTCTCAGCAGTCAGTGATACAGTGGGTAAGTGGGCTTAAGATTCAGTGGTTTGATTGATTCACTGTTTAAAGTGCCACATTAAGGATCAACAGTAGTTATCCTTCATTACAGGAGATGATGAATTATTCCTGATGAAACTCATCAACCGCCCTATGCTGATCCTCCATGGAGAGAATGGCTTTGTGTGTCACCATAAAAACTCCAACACTCTCGACGCAAATCGATCTGTCTATGACATTTTCTCATTGATCTTCAACGATGGAGCCTACAATATAAAAAGTCCGTCTTTTAATGTGTGCGAAACAGATTAGAGTTCATAACACTCATGTATCTATGTCCTGACACTTGTTTTGAACTAATTTGATATTCTTCTGCAGGTGTGAACGGAAAGTTCTGGTACATCTCTAGCAGTGGCCTTGTGTGCTCAGATGGAGAAAAGCCAGAAGACTTTTTCCTTGAGTTCCTGGAACATGGACGCGTTGCCATCAAAGGTTCCAATGGCAAGTACCTTCGTGGAGACAAGGGAGGCACACTTATGGGTGACGGTACATGTGTTGATGCATCTTCTCTCTGGGAGTACTGATGGGCTCAATGAGGGTCTTCAATGAGGGCCAATATGTGGGTGCTCAGTCTGCTGCTTTAATCATCTTATATGAAGTGAACCGATAAACATTTTCCTGCCTGTTTTTATACTAGTTGCCAGGTGTTTGATATTGTTTTTTTTTCTTAATTGGAAAGACAAAAAAAAAAAAAAAAAAAAAAAAAAAATATATATATATATATATATATATATATATATATATATAGAAAGGTATGTTTTGTTTGCTGTAAATGTTAAATGTTTTGACTTTCGAATGATCAACATGCCAACATCAAGCAAAGTAAATTTCACACATAATGGAAAAAGAATGTGAATGTTGCACTTACTTACAGACATATTTTGTTTGATGTAGGTGCAGTGACAAAGTAAATCAACTTCAATGTTCAGTTATTACACAGAGAGAAATTTAACAGTCAACAAGTAGAATGAATGGTGTTTTAAATTCCGCAAGGCAAAAAAATAAATAAAATATAGAATAATAGTGCTGGAAAAAATCAACAACTAAAGAAAACCATTCAGACACTGACAGATCAGTGTGACTTGAAACCACAAAATTAAGTAGAGTTAGTTGGTTATGTTTGATTCCATCATCTGAATATTTTAATACTTTGGCACTGTGCAGCCATTTGTGTGATGCATCATTGTCTTCAAGAACAGAAAGGCGGATGCCAGTGGCTTTTTCATTTATCTTAAATGGGCCATACAGGGCTTTTATAAAAAGGAAAATATACAAGCAAAAAAGTGAACTGGAGAAAATAGACAGTGTTGTATCAGGCACCTCTGTAATGCTTAAAGATATCTGTCCAAAGATGGCACAGAAATGCATTTATTAATGGACGTAGATGTACAAATACAGATATACAGAGACCACAGATGTTCAGAAGAAATTGCTGACAAAATACCAAAGGAGCACATCTAATGTATTTGATGGACTATACATCATACTTAATATACCAGATGTGAAGTGATTCTCTAGTCTTCTGCCTAGGGCCTTAAAACATACTGCACTGTATTTTCCTTTATAACTTTATTATTATTTATACCCTAATCTTATGTTTACAGTAGAGTGGTAAGGCTAAAGAATATACTACTGTATAAAAAATAATTTTTATTATTTACTGGAATACTTTTCCAGTAAAATAATGAAATGCATAAAAACAATAATAAGACTTGATTTCTTTTTTTTTGTTTACCCATATGTGAAATGATTTGTGAAAGGATTTTATAATAAGAATAATATGGTAAAGATTAGATGTTGGTGGTCAAAGTCATAAGTCCATTCCATTTTTTAATAAGATAATTTCACAGCGAATACCACACATTTTACAAGATGAACTGATCGAGATTCAGTGGTGAAAGGCCAAAGTCACTGCCATTGTGACCTCACAAAACGTGGCATATAAATCATATTCAAAATGATTCATCATAATGTTCTGCAATTCATGGGCATTTCAAGTTGAATATTAAGATCCTGACACTGCTCCATCAGTGGACAACATGGAAACAAAAGATGAGAAACACATGAATTTGTGTATGTACAACAATTTGACTAGTTGGCTGAGATATAAGCCTTGTTTACAGTGCAGCCCATATTGGATTTTTAAGCATGTCCATACTGTATCTAGCTTGATTTCTTGGCAGTCTAGACAGCTAAAGAACAAATAAGATCCGATTTTTCAAATGCGATTCTGAAGATTTTTACACGTCTGTTTCAATCTGAACGCCTCGGTCACACAGACAGGATTTTAACGTGTCTTCTGTTTCACTCACAACATGACTCGAATGACAATAACAACAACTGGAGGCACGTTAAACGATCGAGCCAGTGGAAGACAATAGTTGAAAAATCAGAAGAAATTTGTGCCACAGATCACCATAACCATTTGGGCCAAATTTCTGGTGTCCATTTTGTTTATTTGGGTTTTTAGACTATTTGGTGGTCTGTAGCTATAGAAATCAATGTGGAATATGGACCTGATCACTTGCAATATACAGTATAATGTGCACAGATGGTCCAGAAGATCACATTCTGATCAGATATGCTTAAAAATAAGACTTGGGCTGCAGATTAAACAAGGCCGTACAGATTCAAAGTCATAAGTTTAGCTTGAAACAGAGGGTGGTGTGCACTACAAAGGAAATCTGAACCTGTATAAACATGTGTAATTCATCCTATAGATTTTTTTTTTTTTTTTTTTAACGAAAAATACATTAAATCTGCAGTAGTTAATGTGTCATTTCTAAATCTCTGTATGTGTGATGTGTGAAATGTAACAAGAAATGAATGTCTACAAGGTTCAGTCACATGTGAAACCTGTATCAGCTCTAAGGAAAGCCTCTGGCCATATATGAAATGTCTTTAAATTATATACAGATCTTTGTAGTTTTAAATGTTTGTTTGCCGGTATAAGTTTTGAAAAAATGCTGATAACAATAAACACTTGGCAAAATCAAGTTTGTTGACTTTCAGACTAGATCTGTATGCAAAGCAATTAAAATGTAGGACATGTCTCCTCCAGCAAAGCAGTAAAGCCACTTTATCAGCAATTTGTACAACTGTGTCGACCAAATTATTGTAACGTTACAGAAATGTCTGCAAACATCTAATTTATGGCAAGAAAGAACAATCATCATAAACTGAATGATTTTTTTTCTTTTTATTATTATTTCAGGTAAGTTACCTAAGATGTGGAGCCATTATAAGTGTCCAAGCAAGTTTTCTACCTACCTGTTTTTATTTTCAAGATCACTTTTATATTAAAATAAATCTGAGCAGAGATGCCAGAAATTCAACAACAAAAGCCAAAATACTGTTAAAAAAATGTTTAACTATTACTCATCTTCTTTGTTATACCTTTGCTTTTATACCTATGTATAGAATCTGTGAATGTTCTCAGTCATGTCCTCAAGTGTGTAGGTATAGGTAACTGGACTAGCTTTAGTTTTGCTCTATATGTTTTCCCTTTATTCTGAGAACTAAAGGGGCTTCTTTCTACACAAGCAAGTCCAGTTTCCTCTACCTATACTCTTGAGAATGTTTGTCTCCTTTTATGACAGTAGATTAGATATACTATTATTTATTTAGCTTAGGTGCTCCAGCTCAATGATTGTGAAATGCAATACGTTGGCTTTTCTTGAGACATACTTGTCTAGTTCTGCTGTGATATATCTGTTGAAACACACTGATGAGTCCCAGTGACATTCAACATGACCTTAATTTCAAGAAATGATTCCAGAACATATATTTAGTCTTAACACGTGCAAACAAAATGAAATATATACTCTTGGCAGCTACATGGCTGTTAATTATTATTATTATTATTATTTATTTATTTTTTTTTTTACATCCAGAGGTTTACACTCTAACCTTGTCAGCATCTATCATCAAAGAAAAGGCTGATGACTCTGATCAGTGTGTGTGATTTTTCCATTAACTACACTGGGTGGCAGTGTGTGTCTCTCCTAGTCCATTCTCAGTAGCAATAATCAGTGACAAGAATACTTTAACTTGCTGCAATCATGACAAGCACAGACACCTGTTAGCAATTTGTCACACTGCGATCAATTGCCTGGTAGCAGCTCAGTGGTAAAATAATATGCAACGAAAAGCCCGGAAGAAAAAATTATTTCCATAGAGGTTTAAAGCAACATTGTCTAAAAACACTCAAGCACATACACATATTAAGAACTATTCTCAAAAGCCTCTTCTTGTTTAATTCTATAATTACATATTACATGTTTTCATTGAGAGCCATGCCCATAAACACCATGTCCACCAGCCCTGATCAATACACACTATTCCCTGAAATGGAGATGTTTTACCAGCTTATTTTTCATTTAATATGATGCCCAAATGCATAGTTTCTGTACAAATATTGTAACATCTGCAAACAAAAAAGCTGAAAGAATTCCAAGTAAATTGGATGCTTTAATTTCCAGTAAACTGCTTTCCTCATCCAAGTTCCTTCCTCTATATGTGTGAACTGGAAACCTGTGACAGCTGGTAAGATAGGATGGCGAGAGGTCACGATGTATTTCTGTCACTGGAGGAGGGTGTTTTTGCTGACAGAGTTTGACAGACAACAGAGTAATAAGGGTTGGGTTGTGAAGACACAAAACCTTGAATTTTCTATGATTGGATCCACTAAGGAATACATATCTCAACAATGCAAACGTTACGGCCAAATCCAATGGTGATGTCTTGTAGATTAAAGGCAAGAGCTTGTGTTCAACAGATGGCTGACACTCACTAAGCCTTTATCTGTGGTGCAGCCAGTTTCTTGCACCAGAGACAAAATTCTAGCAAAATGCAAACAAACAAATATCACTTACAGCCTGACTGAGAATATACAGGCATTTCACAGATGTAGCAATATTGGTATTTATGATGATTATGCACTTCTCTTTTCTACAGAACATAATGCAGAAAAAAGATCAAAATTATTTGGATAGTTTATTACTTTTATATGCATGTCCATTACAAAATTGACAAACAACCAGTGTCTGCTATATATAGTTTATGATATAAACAATATCATCAAAAATATGAACAGTATAATTCCGGTAGTTTTATCCTTGCCAAATTGTAGCATGATTGAACTACACACAGTAGTCGCATGTACATTAAATGTCTGAATAAGATTGAAAATTATATGTTTTTACACAGAAACACACAATACATGTGCCTAAGAATTTTTCTGCAGCTGGCTTCTTAAGTTCTGTATAATGTAACAAAATGACAAACCATGCTCTATTTTTTAAGAATGCTGCACCCAATTCGTATTGAACCTGAACTGTTCTGTCACACCTGTGATGGATAGTTTATAAATATGACATTCAGAAAACCCTTGTCTCCCTCTGGTAAGTAGGAAACTTTGCTTCTGTTTGCACATGAACTGATGTGACAGTACTATCTTTAGAAGCGTTAAAACAACTTCGCACATTTTGAACATAAAGTAAGGACCACAGTGAAATCCGCATAAGGTTTTACTTGGCTCCACTGAGATACAACAAGCACACAACATAATAATCTATATTAAGGAAAAGAAATTACATCTTGGAGCCATTTCATTTTATTCGCATTCAAAGGGGAGTGAAAGAAGAATTCCTGTGCCATAGATCAATCCCAACACAGACGATCTGGTTGTCAAGTGTGGGGATGCTCAACTAGTCCACAGAAACACAACATGCAGTCATTTATATGCTTGAAAGAATGGGCATGAATTGGCTGTGAGTATTCTTAATTAAATCAAAAATTGTATCAGTGATTGCACCAATAGAAAATGCTTCTACTCCATTGAGTACCTAGTTGACCACCAGTTGAGTCTTTGAATGCATCTCATCAGCTGTTCCTCCACACTGTGAACCCTGTATTACTTTCACTAGGTCTTATGCGATGAAGTTTGTAATTGTTAGTGTGTTGTTGGCTGAAGCACTAATGTTTTTTTTTCTCTCTATAACAAAGGTAAAGAGAGTATATGCAGCTGGTAAAAACGTACTTCACAATCCAGTGCCATGTTGTATTTTTACATATTTTCATGTATGCAGCAGTGGAGCAGGATTTGTTTGTCTGTCTGTGTGGGGCTCAGCTCATTTAACAGCTAATGTAACAATATGTCATTTATTAGAAAAAAGTCACTGCTATTTAGCTCAGAAAAGACAAAACTGAGTCACATATTATCTGTGATAATGCAAACAACCAGACAGCGAGGAAGACAGAGAGTGACCACAGCCTGGCAACTGGGGCCGTTTCCCCACAGGTAAACCTGACAGTACAGAGAGTCAATTCTGCCAACAACAGAAGGTACAAACAAACAGACTCACAGTGAGGGACAGAGGCTGTGTTCAGACCTGATATTAAAATCAATACCACATGATGAAATCACAAGTGCCCAGCTTTGTATGTACAGGTGTGAATCCTCCCAAGACACACTGGGGATGCATTCAAGATCCAGTTACTCTGACAACAAGTCACATGCCAGCCACTGTTTTTTTTAACAACACGAACACAAATACCTCTTTTTCATTCTTATCCTGGCTCCACTTTCTCACATCATTCTCCCGTGCTTCAAAACACACGTATGCACACACACACAAACTGACAATGAATCCATCTTTATAGTTAGACAATGATTAGGAAAAAAATATAAATGTACATCAAGACAGCAATTCATTGCTGATTGATCCCTCTGCAGAAACAGAGATTAAAGTGAAAAACCATGCGATTCAGAATATATTTTAAAAAAAAAGTGCGGTAGTGAACGCCCATTCTGTTGTTAAATGCTCATTGTCCTGAAGTGAAAAAAGAAAGCAGGAAAATCTAATAATATTGCAGAGATTATAAGCAGAGTTTTGACATTTCTGCAAAATACTTTACAAATCATTTGCAGCAGGTTATACAAAGAAGTGTAGGTAAAAAAAGGGATCAAATACCCTCAAAAACCCCTGGTATTTAACCACTGCTCTCCACTTAATTTGAATTTTCATTTTTAACAAAGAGGTTGTAAATTAATAAAGCATTATAGCTGCAGTAAAAATAGAAGACCACCCATTTACCTGAAACAAATGTCCTTGGTAAACAAAGATAAAAGGTAAAAGGTAGCAGCTGTCCAACCGTAGCCTGCGTCCAACTCAATTCTTAAATATTTTCTTGTAAACTTCATCTATGTTGGCTCATAATGCACTTAGCTGCTAAAAACAAAAATTGAATCAGATTAATGTCAAATTGATCCTCCACCCCACAGGACATCTTCAGTATGACAGAAAAAGTATAGGTTATATGCAACTACAGTATTTGATATCAGTAGGTGTCATCCCACCCAAATATCATACAGCACATGTAATTATCTTTTAAAACTGCCGTAGGTAGGATCGCAGGACAAACCGTTAAGTGATGAGTTTCATCCACACGTTATTAAACTAGTGCTGTTTTGGGATCACGGCTCTCAGCCCTGACCTCTCAACCCTTGAGCAAAGAAAGACGCACTTGTTTCATTTGACAATCTCTCTCTGAAACTCCCCCTACTTTGTATAAAACACACTGTGCTTATTGCCCGACTCCTTTGAAATGTTTTTAGGTTTAATTTAGTTTCATTTTTCAAAAAGCTTCTGTATGTAGTGTAGGTGCAGTGGAACAACCAACAGGAGTGCCTGTGCTCTCTGACTGGTCAAAGTTTCATTCCATTTGGTGAACTGGCCAGGTCTGATTTATCAAAGCTTCTCATCAAAGGTTATTAGGGAATTATTGTCCCTGTACGCCAAGAAAATGTAAGTTTAGACATTATCATGTGGCAGAGCAGACAGCTGTTTCTTGGAACCAAATTTTGAAACAAATTTTCATCACTGAACAAAAAAAAAAGCTCAATGCACCACTTTCCCCTCACTGTTAGACTAGACAGCCCTTTCTGTCTTGAAACCAAAGTCTGTAAACCACTCTCTCCCTGCACCAAAGTACAATGAAAATCATCCATTTTAGGAGTATATCACAGCATACAGGAGTCTTTACCCACTGCAGCCTCCATCAGCAAGTTTAAACATGTTGTCTTGTGACTTTATTGGAAATCCTTGCTCTGATTTACCTTAGTGACACAAATTAACCAAATGAGGCAGCAGTGATGCTGCAGCTCCTGTGTCCCTGTGAGCCAAGAATGGTGGAGAAAACAGTGTTGATTATGTGTGCAAAACTCATACAACCACATAAAAAACTGACCTATATCTTTCAACACATTTTCAACACCAACAGTAAGGTGAAGTCAGCAGTTGTGCGTAACAGGTCAGAGTAGCAAAAGCCCTAGTGAAAATATACAATAATTCAATTACATTTAAATTGTCAAGTCGACTTCAAATAGTGACCGGATGTAAAGTATGTTTCATCCAAATAAACACGCTCACACTACATGTTGCCAGATCAGAGATTTATTTTGAAAAACAACACCGGAAATCTTGTGTTTCACTTCAGGTAATGGACACTATAGATCAATCCAGGAGCGCTATACAGCTGCTGCTGCTGGCTACAATTACCTGTCAGTCCGTCAAACTGGCGCAGAGCAGAAAATGAGCATCTCCGTTGTTTCTCTCTCTTTTGCAATTAAGTGGAAACAGTGGGCGGATTTTTGCTTTTTATCACAGTTTCCTTCTTAAACTACATTTTAGTCATGAGAGCCACACGGAGAACCAACACTTTGCAGGAAAGGACCCAGCTGGACCGCTTTTACGCATCGCACATCCTGGAGCGTCGGTCGAGCTCACAGATTAGAAACACATAAACGCTCTACTGAATTTAAGCCTTGTTGAGCTCAGTGTGTGGGCCGAGTTTTATAATGAAGTACGGTTCGGTGGTTCTGGCTGCTGGGTTTTCGGGTTTGCTCAGTTTCAGCCTCCTGGCCGTGGCAATTGGGACGGATTATTGGTACATCATCGATGTGAACAAGCCCAACCACACAGGTCCAGACGACCTGAGTTCACATTCTGGACTGTGGAGAATTTATGAAGGTATGTAATCCCAAGGTTTGTACTCTGTAGGAGCTTTTTTTCCCCCCCAGAGTGTTTAAAACATTTAGCACTGTGTGAAATATACAATTAGATGTAGCACAATTTTTCGCAGAATAACTTTTGAGGTATTTCGCTAAGCCTCTGCCCTGTAACATCAATTATCACTGTCGTGCGTAAAAGGCACGAATGGTTTTATAAGATTGCAAAAAAAATTATAATAACATTTATGATTCCACAAGCAGTCCTGCATGTACCTCAGACAATAAAGCCCGTAAGATATAGACTATTTATTGTGTCTTGTGTTGAACAAACATACGATAAAATGCGTGATTTCACGATGTGAAATCACGCATTCTTCTGATGGCCAAAGCAAAAGAAAGCGAGTCCAAGTGATGCTCAGAGGTGCCATAACAGTATATTTTCTTAAAAAATAAAAAAAATGATAATCTACTCTCTGAAATCTACTCTCTGATTGTGTTTTTAATGCTCTAATTCCTTAAATCTCATCTACGTTGGATTTTGTGAAGAAAATGGACCACAAATGCAGCAATTATAGAATCTGTTGTTTTTCCTTGCAGAGCCATAGGAGAGTTACACATATTGGCCCCTGTAGGCAAAAGCAGACGAACATGTATGAAGCTGCTGAGAGAAATTATAAAAAAATTTTCCAAATAAGCTGTTACATTTTGCTTTTAAGCTGCACACCTGCCATTTGCTGCTCCAGGTAAATTCCACAAAGGAGACAGCACAATTTTTCACTCTCTTCAGCGAGTTCTCCTGTGTGAGAGCAGGAGTAAAATGACATTAAAATGCAACCGACAACTGCACTGTATATGCACATTCTCTTTATGGTTTTCAATACATCAGCCAGACTGTTTCAGGTAAGCTGTCAGCCACAGATGTACGAGATGCAGAGATCTTCTACAGTCGGTGTCTGCACAAGCTTTTTAGCTCTGCTGTTGTCCCCTTGAAAAGCTGACATTTAAGTGCCTTTTTCATGTTCGTTCATGCTGCATCTCTCAGAGCTATCTACCAAAAGAGCTACTTAAAGACAAGCTAAACGTTTACAATCAATATCAAAATTTTTATTTGCTAAGGTTACCTTAAAAAGGTACAAGATTCCCCTTAGCAAAAACTGACTGGAAGTTAACTGGCTAATATTTTAATGGAAGTTTTAAGTGGCTCTACACTCACTGATAATTGTTTGTATTTATAAAGCAAAAGGAAATTTCATGTATCTAGGAGCAGTTTTTCACAACCTTACTGCTCTCTCCATGGGAAATTTCATGTGTAACCTTTTCCCTTGACATTTTCAGGAGCAAACAGAAGTTCAGTCATCCCCTCTTTCACAGCAAATATGTCCAGCCTGTCAGAAGTAGAAAGGCACCTTCTTGGTGAGTGGTTGTGATAATCAGCTTATGTATGGGAGATGATCATCAATTTTAAAGTCAACAAAATGATTCCTAGAAGTGGTATCTTGTAAGTCCTTGTCGAGGTCAACCTGTATGGGTTTTTATACCCAACTGTGATTTTTAGAAATCAGGGCAGCCAAGGGCCAATAATTGTTTAGATTGGCCCCCCACTAAAATATATAAAATATAACTGTTTAATGATAATAAATAATACAAAAATATTGATTAACTTTAGTAACCAGTTATTAAATACTAATGGTATGTCTCTCCTAGCTACATTGTATGTCTTCACTGCAGTGTTTAAGTATTTACAATAAAAATAATGTATAAATTAAATAAAATAAAATAAATACATGTAGCACAATAAAACAAATATATACTGTATGTGCCGATTAAAAAAATGGCAAAAGTTCTTGCGTACATGTTACACAAGTACAGACAGACAAAAACAGGTTGTAACTTTAAGTGACATAATGTATTCTAATCTGTGTAGAAAGCTATTTCAGGAAAGTCAAAGAAAGATATTGTGCATTTTTTTTTCCTGCTCTAAGAACAATTAGAATGAAAACCAATGGCTCCCTGTAGAAATCAATCTGAAAATATTAACTGTATTTGGAAATGGTACTATTCAGTAGGGATGTAAAAATTCAAGTGGCTTGCAGGCAAAGGGCTTTTAGAAATCCCCATACAACCCTTTAACATCTTAAAGTGCCAAAACGACTGCATGGTTATTCATGCACATGTGTGTTTGCAGGCTTGCACAAGGTGGTGGTCATCCTACTGCCCCTCAGCCTGGTTCTGCTGGTGCTTGGCTGGATCTTTGGTCTTGTCAGTTCATTGGCCTGCAGCCCAAAATTGCTGGCTGGATCAGCAACATACTTTCTGATCTGCAGTAAGTCTCAGAATAATTGTTATAGTGCGAGTGTGTGTGTGTGTTCTTTTATGCATAGATAAGGGCTCTGAACTTAGGCTCACTCATATGAAGTGAAGCCTTTGCTAAATGTATAAACTGTGCAACACAGGAACAAGTGTGGGTGGTACAAGTATGTGTTTGTTTGTGTGCATGTGTGTTGTCTACACTGAGGAAACCTTGAACATCAGTGTCAGCTGCACGCACTCACTTCTGACTCAAAAACTACTGCAAGAAACAGCCTTCCCTGACATTTTCTTTGTGCTAGTGGCTATACCAGTGCTATGCAACACCTCATTCCCTCCACTGTTTGTTCAATGTATTTGTCAGAAACACTGCATGATTGAGCAGTTATTGTAGTTGTTTGCAAAATGGTCAAGCTGCTCTTATGGGGACACACTACAACATTACCATGCACTAGAATTGTGTTTTTAAAAAAGCTACTATTTAGCAAGATGACACTGAGATTTGCATAAAGTAAATCAAATAGGTTTGAACAGTACTGAAGAGAGAAGTCTTCCGGCAATTAAGCAATAATTAGTAATTCCTGACCATGTGAAAAGGCACACAACTGTGCATGAGTCTTTTGAGTGTGAGAAATATTATAAATTAGATATACAGTACTTTCTATCTTAATTTACCAAGATTGGTGGTAAAGACTTGCTTTGTCCTCTCATCGCAAAAATGCCCAAGTTCCAATCTATACGCCGAGGACATACTACTATCAGCAATATAGCAACAAAGGATTCCTCTTTTTTCCCCATCACTGTGAAGGCTTCAGCTTTTGGGCAGTCATAATAATTTGAATATCCTTCAAATAATAATTTTAATTTGGTCTGAGCTAAAACAGAAATGGGTTTGAATTTCAGTTAAGGCAAGATTGAGAGGAAAGTAATCTTTCATAGATGTGAAAGGTCCTATTATGTACCTTGCCATTTCTGTTATTTTACGCAGCAGAGACAGTTCATTTGTGTCCTATACACATTCATTTCCCCTTTGGGATGTATAAAGTATCAATCCTTCATCTGTCATTCCTACATCCTACATCCAAGCCTTACAAGTACAGAGCTTTTGTACAACACTACCTCAGATATTGGGTAAAAGGAAAGGCATAATGGACTTTGTAGTTTTGTTCTGTTTTCATTTCGTCTAATGCAACACATTAGCAGCTCATATTCAGGGTTTGGAAGCTTACAGCAGCTATTGAAGCTTGTTTTAAAAGTTCTGCCATAATAGCAAAAGTGACAATTCTTGACAATCTAAGTGTACAGACAGCTAAGATGAGGGATGGCTCAATAGCACTTTCTGAAATATTTAATTTCTACTGATACTGATATCAGCCTTGTTACCTCTTTCAAACAACGTAGCTGATAATAAGACATTTCTACTGAACCATTCACCACCGAGATATAAACAGCAATTTCTAACACATTTCACTGCACACTGCTCCAACTGAAAAGAAAACACTTGTAGCCCTTACTCATGTGCCTTGTCAATGACAGTGAAGAAGGAATCTCTGTGTTTAGTGAAGCACTTACGTCACATTTAGGGTTTATAAAATTTTACTTTTTTCCCCAGTATTCGATCTAGTGATTCTGACCAGTATCACTCATCCCTATAGCCCAGAGCTTACATTAAGTCACCTAAGTCAAGAGACTGTATAAAGTGGATGTCTCTTGCTTTCGTCCTCTCTTTCTTTAGCCTCGCATACATGAATATTAATTGCACTTCATCATTGTCAGTGACAGACAAGCCCACAGTTGTTAGTTTAAATTATCAGTAATTACCAGAGATTGATTGCTGCAGTGTGTATTTATCCATGTCTCCTGTGGTCCCACACTGACGGTCATCTAATTTGTACATTCAGCCCTGCCTGCTGTATTATTTTGATGAGTATTTTTATAATTCAATTAAGATAGGAAAGCTGAACTGATGCAGACTATGTTGTAGAAGCTTCATACTTAAATCACAAGTCCCTCCAGTGAATAATTGCAAAAATTTAATAGTACTCCAATGGAATAATTTGCACTTTAATGAGATTTTTTTCTTCAACCTGTGTTAAATTTCTAATGCTCCAAGTTCATACTTATTCAAAATAATATAAGCGCATTAGCTTCAAACGAACAGGCTTATATTATCTAATAACATCCTTTGTGTTGTGTAAAGACAATTATTTTTGGGGGAAAATTGAGTTTTGTTAATTATCGCAATACTACCTGAATAAAAAAAAAAGCAAATATGTGTGATTACGCAGTTTAAAAGCTCTATTTTTAGAGAAGTCATAGCTGGATCCATACTTAATGTATCTACTGTATATCATCTTCTGTTTTATAATCTCAATAGTCATTAGTACATGGTTGTTTATTATTTATTACCTTTATCATCTTTGCGTCTGTGACACCATAAATTTCCCCATTGTGGGACTAATAAAGGACTATCTTATTTAACCTTATGCATGTCTGGTAACAACTCTCTCTTTCTGTGCACCAACAGGTCTTTTCACTCTGTCTGGGGTCAGCGTCTACATCAAATACTCAAACCATGCCATGGACGCTTTCCAGCAGATCGTTTCCCCAGAGAACCTTGCCTTTGTGAACGTGTCCTTCGGCTGGTCCTTAACCATAGCCTGGCTATCCTACAGTCTGGAAGTGGCCACTGGCCTGCTGCTTATGCTCGCTGCCACAATAACTCAAATGAAGGGTCGTTATGATTCTGGTGTAGCAATCGCTATGTTGTAGATTGAAGTTTAGTGCACATAGATTGGATAGAATTTCATTGCCTTTGTTATTTATTTTTGACACAGGAAAAAAAAGAAGTTTGCAAAAGTATTGTATGGCCAGGGGCCAGTATAACAAAGTATACAGTAGATACAAGCTGAATTTACTTAATTGTAGACACATAGATGCTAATTAATTGACACTGTTGACCATCTTTACTGTTTGATGTGGCTTGTTGTGAGGCCTACTGCCTTTTATTACATCCTATCTATCACTTTATTTCAATTGTGCCAGATGTTCCAAGTGGGAAAAAGAAAAAGAGATGAATCATTCACAGGGTAATTACTGCATAGATTTGGTTTTCTTCTAATAAGTGCAGTCTTTTGTTGCCATTGTACAACCCAGACACTGTGTATGCCATTGTTATGCATATGTGATTCTGCGTTTCCAACTTACTATTAATGTGTTTTGCACAAGATGTATCTTTAGACATATAATGTAAATAGAGCAGCTTCATTTACAAGGCAAATGTAAACGCACTGCCTTGCAATAAGAAAGCAGGCAAATTAAGCATTTCAGTAGTTTGGGTTAATTTCCTTTTGGAGTGTGCTACATTGGCTTCTCTACATGAGGAAGACATCTGTACTTTTGCCACTTTTAAATAGATTCAATGTATGTCATTCAAATGAAAGTATTGCTGATTCTGCAGCAAAACACCCACAGAAAATGGAAGCACCTAGACTCAAGCAAGCAATGTGAAGTTGAGCCAGAGTGTGCAGTATTTAACAATACGGATGCCGCATTTTACTCCATTTTCTGGAGTAATTTGCATATCACTGCTTGTGAAAGGCAATTAATCAATGTAGCATCAATGTAGCGATTGATCAATGATGTTGGCTGCTGGGTCTTGTGGTATTTAGAGAAATGTTTAGTTTGCGCCTCTTGCTTATAACATGCTGTGCCCATTCTGGTGGTGAATCCCATAATCACAGGAATAGGACTGAATTCCTGGGGATCCTACAAGCTGTTTTTCAGCAGCACCAGATATGTGCATGTGTTGCCGCCTGCTCAACAGTTAGATATTGGAGTGTCAATTCTGTGATGTGAAAAATGAGACTTCATGAATATTGAGAGTAAAAAAGATTACTGTATAAGTAAAACATCAGTCCAGTTGTGACATGAATCCATGCTATAAATAAAAATTATGGAGGGGAAAAAAGCATATTGAGCCAATGCTTCCTAATGTCAGTAACACAGTCTGACTCTGTAATCAGTTTTCACCATCCTGAATTTTCTTCTATGTTATGAAACATTATGATCTAAATCATGACATATATATGTTTGTCATGCACTGCATGTTGTTGAATTTGCATGAATGCCACTATTCAAACATAATAAGCAACCCTGCAGTTTAAAAAAATACCAAGTCACCATACATCAAGTTTCATTGGAGTTGTTTACGTGCTGCTGCCTCTGAATGCAAATGAAGTATATTAAGAGTTTTGTCAGACATAAAGGCAACTAATCAAAGAAGAGCCACAGAGAGGATCCAGGTGTATGCTGCTACACCAGTGACTAATAAAGGCAGGCTGCAGATGTTCACAGCATTATTTCTTTTTGGGTTGTGATGTATGCTTAATGTTAGATAGTAAGGCCATCTTAACAAACAAATATCACAGTATTCCAATTTTTTTAAGAATAAAACACCTTCAAGTGTCAATTAGTGTAACCGTGAAACCTACCCTCAACGGATAACAATAGCATGACCCCAGCTCTCTCAAACCTGCAGTGTTAATGTTAATTTTTCATGTCTAAAGACATGCCTGAGCATTGCATACCAATGTTGTATGAGTTAAACCTGACAGCTTGCTAAAATATAAGACATTATTCCAATACAATTGCCAGTGATCATCTATCATTACGGCTAAGATGAGGACACACATGGTTCAGTACATGAGCAGAGCCCCTGATGGCATTAACATTAGATGGAGCCAAGTACTGGTTGACAGGGAAGTCACAAAGGACTGTAAACCAGGAACACCAATCAGTGCACCACAGGGATTGACTACAAGATGGCTTAGATCTTAATCCCACACACCTGGACACTGGAGTTCTTTGAGCTATGCAGTATCAATAGGACAATAAGGGCCTTCATGAAGAACTTATAGGGACTGTAGAAGATTACTCTACAGGCCGACCCAAAGCCCAATGCACAAGTGAGCATACCAAGGAAATTACAGAGCTAAGATCCAATGAGACTTCCAAATCCAGGGTCCAAACTGTAGTCACTGATTAACAGCAAAAGAGAGCAATAGTGATTGATGTTGTGATCCCAAGTCACAGCAACATCAAGAATAAGGAACACAAGAAGCTTGAGAAATACCAAGAAGGATGAGCTAGAGAAGATGTGGGGAATAAAGGCAACTGTAGACCTAGTGGTTGGCTCACTAGGGGTTGTAACCCTCACACAGAAAGAATGAAATCTCTGTCCCGCAGATATTTTTGGTTGCTTTTAACATGAATTCTCTCATAATTTAATTCAGGAAAAATAATTTGTTATTTTAGGCCCACTATATACGGTGTATTTTGACAAAATTTAATAACCAGAGAGAAAACAACAATAACAAATGTGGCTGTGAGCAAAATGGAGGGAGATATGTTTGAGGCAGGATGTACTGACAGTTTATTCATTCTTGATCAGGAATGGGGAGGACCAACCTTTCAGTAAATTCATCAACACAGTCAGTTTATTGCTAAAGTGCAAGTTTATTGCTAAAGTTTAGTTGATTTTACACCTATTCACTAGAAATTATTTATGAATTGCAACTCCTTTTTTTACAGGCTATATTTAAATTTAGACAACGCTTTTTTTTAAAAACGGAAATTCTGTAGATGAATGAGAAAGAGTGACGGTAAAATGAACAGACTAATTACACTTTAGATTTTCCCCCCCGGAGAGTTTGGTTTTGCTGTTTGAATGGTGGAGTTGCAGGCTAAAATATGAGGCACATTTACGACACCTAAGGTAGTAAATGCACCAAACGCACTTCTAAATCACAGTCTTCAGCACTATAATGGCAAAGCAGGGCAAACATAGCAAACGGTCTTTGCTATGTATGCTCATGATAGAGACATATTTACATTTTAATGCGCCTCAGTAAGTGAATCAAAATCCAAACCATGAAACAGTGTGTCCACTCAGCCATTTGTTGGGCAGCTCCCTGTCCAGTAAACCTCTCTCAGACCGTCGAGAGAGGGAGCACTGAGAGCTGGAAAGGAAGGACCAAAGCACCGTGGCTCAGTCTTGCAGCCTCCCGTTTATATATTGGGTCTGCTGAAATCTCATTAAACCTTTATGGAACATAGTAATTCAATCCTCCCTGGCAGAAAAAAAACGCTGAAGTTGGTGCTAGGCCATTAATTTATGGTCTATGGCCTCACTGTTGACAGAATGCAGTAATTTTGACTCAGATGACCTTTGCGTTCACACCTTTAAGGATTTATGGGGAAAAAAAACAAAAAAACTTCAAAATCTCAAAATCTTTCAGCCATTTTCAAAACCAAAAATAATTGGTTATATTACTAATTTTATTAGTTTAATTTGATGGGGGTTAAAATAATATATGTCCTAACATTCGGAGTCAAATGGATCTGCCATAAAATATTAATAGCAACACATGTATTATAGTACGGAAACAAAAACCATCACCTCAGGCAAATGTTTAAAACCATGTTTTCTTCCCCAGAAATCATTATAATAATAATAAATGCTGGTACAATTCATAAACCTGAAGAGCTTCATATACTGTATGGATTTACTGTTTAAAACATGGGTGTTGTACCACTAGCCTTCATTGCCTTCAAGCCAGGGTTCATGTTCAGGTCTTACATCATGATAAATAAACCATGCGCATGGAGAAGCTTCCCCTCGAGGCAGAAAAGGTTTCTGGCAAAGAGGCTTTGTGGTAGAGGTGCAACCAGACCAAGCAGTTTGTTAACTGATCTTAACACATAGACAAAAATTAAAATACAGAAAATTACAGGTTAATAAGTTAACACATTAAGTGTAACACAAACCTCAGATCGGCTGTGTATGTGTCACCAGAAGCAGATATACGTTTCTCTTTGATCAGATTGTCATGTTTCACATTGATTTGAAAAAAAAAAAAAAAAAAAATTGTATTAATACAGTAATTATTTTTTGCCATGAGGAGGATTTTTGGGAGACAGTACACGGCAGTTTGGGATGCTGACTAACACTCAGGGCTCATGTGTAAGGAGAATCTGTGAACAAATCAATGAACATGCACCATCTCCTCGCAGTGAGAAAATCTGAGACAGACTCAAGAGCTGTCGCTCATCACAGTCTGTGGAGATTCCATTCAACCAATGGTGAAATGTCTTCATAAAAAGTATACTTTTATGATGTACCATTAACCATTCATACTGTATATTATCATGCTGCGAGTCTTTGCATAATTTTGGTCTATTTAGTAGTGTTGTGAGCATCTGCAGTATATTTTGGCAGGCTACTATCCATAAGATTGTACTATATTAAGCTGTGTTGCCAGTCTTTGCAATGTAAAGGTCTATTTAGAGTATTTGTTTTTAAACTGCATGCTCAGTATTGAGCTCTTATACAACAGAGACTCTTGGGAAAGTCATTCATTTGATTTTTATTCCTGCTAACACTGGGTTTTAAAATCACTGGGTTTCATTACACACACAAAAGTGACCGACAGTACAACTAGTGCCTCTTACTAAATATCTACATTTATTGTTAGAATATATTTTATACAAAATAAACTGAATACAAAGATATTAATAAGATTAAAACAATTACATTCAAATACAAACTATTATAAAAAATAGTGCATCACCCACCCAACCCAGCAATTCAACTCAGTTCTACTAAGAATGAACAAATTATTTGTGATTTTGCACTTTGAATAAATTGATTGACCTTACACTACTGCACGCATATGAACGAACTATGGTTTCTATGGCCTTGTTGCTGGTACAACAGTCGTCCTTCCATCAACCACCTTTGTTAAATCCTCCCCTTTGAGTGTAAAATGCTGAATGTTCCTTATTCCAACATCTTCAACAAATGGCTGTTAACCCACCAATGTCATAAAGAGATATTCAGAGCCATTCGGTTCACCTGTCAGCAGTTTTAAAATTGTGGTTCAGTAGTCTATAATTCAAACTGAAATTTTCTCAACACACAAGACACTATGGTAATACATTAAAGAAATGGGCTTCAAAACTTAAGGCATAGTCCCTTAAAGGTGAGAAATGGAAGAAATAAATTATATTAAGGTAAAATGGCCATGGTGTGTTATCAGAGATTTAGGAAACTGAAATAATGGCTTCACTGATAATAATGCAACAGCACATACATTCACACACACACACACACATATTTGCAGGATACAAACTGTGTTTATGTTCATTTCAACACAAACAATGTCGGCAGAGAGAGAGCTGCCTGCTGCTAAGCATCATACATACTGAACAACATCTATAAAAGAATTAAACTGATGGTGGGACAGTTATGTATGTGGGTTAGTATTTGCATGAAGACAGTGTAAAGGTGGGTATAACTGTATGGTCTTATACACTGCCTGGCAAAAAAAAAAAAAAAAGTCGCCACCTGGATTTAACTAAGCAAGAGAGCCTCCTATTGGACAGTTACTGCATGGGTGATTATCTTTTCAACTGGCAACAAGTTATTTAAGCCCAACTGATGCAATGAGTAGCTTCTCATTTCTTAAACAACCATGTGGAAAGACACATCCTGAGGACATGGAAAAGATGTTAGTCTGTTGGAGAAGGGTCGAATCATTGGCATGCATCAAGAAGAGAAAACATTTAAAGAGGTTGAAGAAACTACTATAATTGGGTTAAGAACTGTCCAACGCATTATTGAAAACTGGAAGGTCTTCGAGGAAGGAATGTAGTCAGAATAAAATCCTGAATGATCGTGACCGGTGATCGTCGTTCACTTTTGCATACACAATGTGAAGGGAACTCAAGAGATTGGGATTGAAGAGCTGTGTAGCCTGAAGAAAACCATTAATCAGTGGCTTCAATTTGCTAGGGAGCATAAAGATTGGACTCTGGAGCAATGGAAGAAGGTCATGTGGTCTGACGAGTCCAGATTTACCCTGTTCCAGAGTGATGGGTGCATCAGGGTAAGAAGAGAAGCAGATGAAGTGAGTAGTGCCTACTGTACAAGCCTGTGGGGGCAGTGCAATGATCTGCGGTTGCTGCAGTTGGTCAAGTGTAGCTTCAGCAACATTATGTGCCCAAAGAATGAGGTCAGCTGACTACCTGAATATACTGAATGAACAGGATTTTTTTCTTCCCTGATGGCACGGGCATATTCTAAGATGACAATGCCAGGATTCATCAGGCTCAAATTGGGAAAGAGTGGTTCAGGGAGCATGAGACATCATTTTCAGTCCAGTCCTTAACCCCACTGAGAATCGTTGGGATGTGCTGGAGAAGGCTTTGTGCAGTGGTCCGACTCTCCCATCATCAGTACAAGATTTTGGTGAAAAATTAATGCAACACTGGACAGAAATAAATCTTGTGACATTGCAGAAGCTTATCGAAACAATGCCACAGCGAATGTGTGCCGTAATCAAAGCTAAAGGCAGTCCAACACACATTTTTGTGGCGACTTTTGTTTGGCTGGGCAGTGTATATGTAAGTCACAGAGTTTAAACTCTGAAGGTCGCTATAATACATATCAAACTATATCACCCTAAAATGTATTATTTATATAATAAACATTTTATTTAAATAAGACATGAGGCTGAAGTGATTCATGTGACCAAAGGGCAGCAGCAGTGTCACGAGCGTCCTCCCGGCACTGCTGCTGGATGATTGATTCACCCTAAATTTTCAACCTCACATTCTGATTCAAACCATTATTTTTCCCTCTTGAATTAGTTACTAAATCTTCATTTTGCTGGCCACTTCACCACATCACGTTGCTTTATTGTAGAGAAGAAAGTGAGGAGCGTGAGGAGCAGACGTCTCAGGATTAAGTGATCTCATAAACCGTGGAGGGACTCAGTCCCTGGAGAAACGTGGATAAGTTGTTTTCTCTTACCTGGGAACCACTTGGAAAGTTAATTAGACCCTTGCCACGCTCAGTGTGTGACAGAAGTAATGGGATCATTCAGGAAATTGAAGATGTCGTGTATCTTATTTCCTCACATATTTTTAATTCACCAATAAACATAATTTATTATTTTTTGTCGTAACAGTCTGCTAAACAGTGACTAACGCGCCCCCCCAAACCATATCCACCACTGCCTCTTTCCCATTTCACTTCCTCTACTATCCTTTACTCAGCTTGTCCAAATTCTAAAAAAATATTATGATTTACCTGTTAATGTGGCTGAACTAAAAGTCAAAAATACTAAATAAATGAAGGTCTAGGCCACGGTGGCATATATGGCTAGAAGTGTTGCTTCACATGGCCTTTTGTCCCCGTGTGTGGGGGTTTTCTCTGGGTTCTCCGGTTTCTCTGGTCCAAAATCACGCAAAGGTTAATTGGACACTCTAAACTGAGTGTGGGTGTGAGAGTGAGTGGGTATTCATCTCTGTATATTATAATAATCATAAATTGCCACTGATGATTCTGCAATTATGATATGTAGTACAGTCAAAGATGGAACACAATAGTATATTCATCCACTTCCATTTTTCCTAAAGCAGACCATAGAAAAATAGTCCTATTATTTTACATGATTATAACTTTTATACATCATCTATAGCTGCTGTTCAATTAATTGTAAGCATGGTTGTATTTCCACATTCCAAAAAACCAAACATGAAAGTATCTCAATCCTTCCCGTAGAGGTGCCTCCATTATTAATAAGAAAAAAACAGAGTAAAACACAGTAAAAAACATAGTGAATGTATGATTTCACACTGTGGAGAATGAAACAAAAAAGAACGAAGAGTGGCATGGATCATGAATTCCTCACTGTGTATCAAATCACCCCTCTTCTGTTTGGTGAAAGATGAACAGTGTTGTAATCCACAAAAGAAAGGGAGAGCATGATGGCAGGGAAGCTACCAAATAAACAGTAATATTTTTCCTCCACCTTTGTTACCCTCTCCTCCACTTTCTATGCTTTACTGGATTTAGTCCAGAAGAGAAAGACAAATTGTTCCTGTTGGAGCCTAATGTATTCTTATCTCTGCAGTGCAGCTTCCTTAATACAGTACCACCACATTACCAGCCACAATAGTCCACGTGAGGCTAATGAGGTTAAATGAAACAAACGAATAACGCAAAGAGATAAAGTGTCAGTGAGAAACGGGCTTCACGTGCCCTGCTGTCTGGAATCTTTATGACGTGTGGTGGCCGTAGCTATAATGGCATCATGCCTTCCAGAGTCATGGTAACCTGATACACCATGATACCCATGACCTCCTATGTGATTCAAGTCAACACCTGAATCCTAGCATTTTCTGATTCAGATGAAATAAACCAGCATACGCTGAATTAATGAAGCTTAGAAGCTTCTCTTGCTTTTTTCTTGAAGATTCCAGAAATAAACAGGTCCAAAGAGAACTGCAGCTGGGTGCAACAACATGAACAACACAAAACTTATCTGAAAAAAATAACAAGATTCTGTCCACATAGCTATGAATTTTTAACTGTAAAATCCTACACCATTTCAGTTGGATAATGTGCATTTAGAGGGAAAAGGGATGATCATATTGTAAAAGCAACAGTAGAAAAAACAATGAGCGGAAAGTTCCTAAAACACTTAGTAAACCTGAGCAGAGCTGCAGAAATTGACATTACTAAAGTAACACATTGTATAATATTGTATTGCAAATACTCATGTCACCTATTATTTTCTCTATAATGATTAAATCAGCTAAATCTTCAGAATATTAATTATGAAAATTATGCCACTCTGTTCAGGGGTTAATTAAATAAATCACTCAAGCATACAAAAACAACAACAAAGACAAAGCAATGGTGCCACGTAGCCAAGTCCCAAGCATGGCTTACAGGGAAATGGAAGACCAGAATGCATTAACATCATCATATAGGAACACACCATTTTTAACTTTATCATTAACAGCAATAGCATGTCTGAAATCTAGTCCACATACAAACCCATTAACATCTGTGATAAAGAGGAGATAAAGATAAACAACATATCATTAATACATGTAGTGAGCCTTTAGTTGAGTCATGAATCATCCAGAGGCACATGCAACATATACAGCTGTCACACGGATCCATACCCTGCTCTGAACAATCTGTTTTTGTGGGGTGACAGCCACTCATCCACCAGGTGTCAGCATTCTCCCATTCTCTTCCATTATTACCCTTCATTAAATACTTTGTCAGACGTAAACAATAAAAAAGGAGGTCAAATACATACCTTACTTTACAATTATGATAATAACCTTGGCAACAGCAGTTGAATTCAAGTAAATCATTGTTGCATAGCTCTAAATTTGGCCTCACGTTCTTCAACTTCATTTTCACAGGGACCTAAAAGGAGCTAAGTCATGGTTGAGTTATCAACAATACATAACCACAGAGTATTTTTATATGACCTATGTCACTCTGCAAGTTCATCCTGTACTGTTCTGGTCAGACGTCAGTTACAATAAATCTGCTTTTGTTCAAGTGCCAATAACCAAATTACTCCTTGCTGGCATGAGGTGACACATGTGTCATGGAAGATAACACAGAGAGCACTATGCTTCCAGTAAGAGAGTCAGGGATGGCACCATTTCCTCTTATTTTATTGTATTTCTCTCCTGTGAAATATGGAAACACACTTCCATTTTTTTTTGTGTTAAAGCTGCAATGTGTAATGATAAGAAATGATAACATTATTTCAAGCAAAACTATCAAAACTGGCTGAGGGAGCATTTGGTGGCATAGGCAGGGGCAAGACGCAAATGATAATCTAGTCAAACTGCCAAAAAACTGGGTTTGTCAATAAACTTATAGAAACTGCTTCATTGTGCTTTAGTCAAACTACAACTTCTTTACATCTCACTTTGCTAGTGCAATGTTTATTTTGCCTCTGTCTTGACATTAAAAAAATACACTTCTTGTGTGCAGTGCAGGATACTCAGAAACACACAGTGAGCCGTGTGGAGCATCGTATGAACTCATGTGTCAATATTTTGAAACTAATGGACAATTTTGAAAGTTACACCCCACACTTTTAATGGTTTGCACAATTTTTAGGTTTTTGTTTTTCAACCATGAATAGAGATCCATTGTCATTCCAGCTTTGATGTGGACAGTGTCAGCGTCCAAGACTTGTAGGAGGAAAATTCCTTTGTTTAGTTTTTAGAGGACTGTTTTTGCCACAGCAAAAGTCCACTTCATTATCTTTGTGATATGTTTGTGCGGGTGGACAACATCTCCGTTTCAAAGCTGCTCTGACTCATATACTTACTGTATATGGTAAACAAACAAACAATCATGCAGTGTTTCCCAGGACACATTTCCATTTACACAGCTTACATTTGCTGACTGGTATGTCTGCAAAGCCCCAGCTCTGCAACCAGCACGAGAAGACTGCCTTAGCTGAGATGTGTGTTAATTCCCTTAGACATTGTTACTGCTGCCAAAACAAACAGCACTGTGACATGGTCACTATGTGCCCTTTTCTATCTTAATCCACTCAGCCTGTGCCCTCCACAAGCAAGAGGAGCTCGCTCCCACAAAACAGGGGCGCTAAACAGCTCACTGTTAAACATGCCGTTGTGGGGGATGAAGATGCAGAAGTGAAGCCAAGATGGGAAGCACTGACATGACTTCATTGTTGGCATTGCTGCCAGCTCTCCTGCTATTCACACATAATCAGCCTCCATGCAGTCCCCCCCCCTCCCTCTGTCACTGCATCTTCTAATGAAAACAGACAGAAGTTTGCACTTGGGTTGGATGAGGTAGACCGAACAGTGATTGACATTACATCTACTATATGTTTCAGGCAGGTGTTACACTAAGAAAGCCGAATGTCAAAACAATGAAACATGTTTTATTTTTTTCACAGTCTCTTTCCACACATTTCTCCAACCTGTCTCTCTGATCATGTTTCTCTTCTCCCTGCCCCTTCTAGGAAACAGAGTCAGCCTGACCTTCATTTAACAATTCAGCTTGACTGTGGTGCAAGACTGAAATATTACAACAGCAAGAAAAGAGACTGTAGTGCAATCAGTTTACCAAACATCTCCAAGATAGCCTTCATGCTGTGAATGCATAACTGCTGCAGCTCACCTGCCAATACTCTTGAAGTTCCCATAGTAGTTTCAAAGTTAATAAATAACCAGCTGTGTTTCTAAAGAATTCATCCTGATAAGCTGGAATTGTGTCATCTGCTGGTCATATACCTAGTCTGTGGTTCAGGTCTCATTATTTGGAAAGAGGAAACAGTTTAATAATTCCAACGTTACACACATGACTCATGTTAAATGAAAATGAATTTTAAAATAAAACAGCCTACATTTTTATTTCTACAGAATTTTGATACTTTCCCTGGTTTATATAGCTGGAATCTCTTTTGCACATTTCAAATAAATTTTATACTCTTTGGTGGAATGGATTTTTTTTTCCATGTGCTACTTTTTATTAATGGTTAATGGTCTGTAGTTATATGTCTTTTAGTCTGTGTATATGGCTCCAGTGCAGTATACAGTATACAGAAAAATACTGCCTAGAGCCTTAGAGTCAGTAAACAGACTGGTCTGAAATGTATAAAATAAAAAAAAAAAGATGTATAACTAGAAGTCACAAAAATATCATAATTGACATAATTGAAAAAAGCAATGCTAATAAGTCGCCTCCTTCCATTATGTACAAAAGGACACAACCTGCTCACATGTTTGCCATAATGATTTACAAGGATGGGTAATAAGAAGAAGTAATTAAAGGTCATTTTGCTAACAAGCACATGGGCTATTAAACCACTGATTTACAGTGGGATAAACCAGTAAGTTCATGTAGCCTCACTAAAACAGTGAGTGTGGCCACATTTCCAATGGGACTGGTGGATTAAGTCAATGAAGAATCTGCATACAAATTCTTACAAAACCAGCCAGACTTGTGGGAACCACAAAAGCCTAATGCATTCTGTTTCTGCACTTCATTACTTTTTGTGCTCATGCAGTGCCTCAGGAAGACAAAGAAACCACACATATGGCATGTTTTGTTTTATGTAGCAGTATGTAATAATAATAATAATAATAATAATAAGAAGAAGAAGAAGAACTTAAAAAACACTTTCTATTATCTATGCATCCACTATTTAAGTTCGCATTTCAAGTATTTCTTGAGTTAAAACAAATTTCAAAGAACTTTTAAAAGTCAAGCTTGAGCTGAAACAATACTGTGATCACAATAGGCCCAGGACATTATGTGCTGGGTCATAATCACAAGAGCAAGAAACCAACATGAGAAACACAGACACTCTCTGAGAGCACACATGTTTGTGCAGCATTCATAGTGCGGACCCTCATAGACATGAGGCACTCCCTAGCACCTTACTCTAACCTTAACCAACCTTAACAACTAAATGCATAACCCTAACCCTGAAACCAAGTCTTAAAAACCCCTTTAAAGATGTGAGGACCAGCCAAAACGTCCCTGCATTCCTAAAATGTCCTCACAAAGCTACAAATACAAGAAGAAGTGGACTTGTGTGTCAGTGAGTTGATTAAAAATGGAAGTGTCTCTCCCTGGTCTCGGTGCTGTCATCTGATCCACTCATGCAGCTCTCTGCATTACCTAAGGCCAGGGGAGCTTGAGTTTCTCAGGCAGAATAAATGGGAGTCTGGCTCATTGTGCAACAATAGCTCATTCTCTATCACCCACAGTATGATTCAAAAATATGCTCTGAGAGAACTCTGCCATTTTATCTGTGGTTCTCCTTTGTTATTGGAAAACAAAAAATATTATCTACTGAGATTATTTAAACTTTATTTACATGATTTTATGCTCATTCTTGCTCAAAACACTTGTTTCTGACACAGTAAGGAATTAAATAGTGTTGGGGTGCTAACCAGCAAAACTTCAAAAAGTGTCTTTGCAAGTTAATTTATTTCTGCACAGAAATGTGTTTGTGTGGAAAAATTGGACTTACAGTGGTGATGTCATGGCGTGAGAGTGAGTTGGGTGGTCATTTTGTTGCTCTAGATGAGAAGAAACAACAGGATGCAGATGGATTCTTCACTACACTATGCTTCCTGATTACACTCAGGCCTTACAGATCACATGTGTTTGAACAAACCAATCAGACGCTAGAATGACTTCAGGTAAAGGTGTGTGAGAAGCTGAGAGGTAGATTCAACAAATCATTTTAGCTGCTTTTAATAAATAGTTCACATGCTTCATTGGCAAAGGTGGTAATTGTTGTTACACTTTTGAAGCCCAAAAAAATAAAACCTGAATGATCAATGTTATTGAAAAAAAAAAATGGATGGTGAAAAGTGGAGATTTTCTCCTCACCATGCCAAATATCCTCTCCCACCTGCCAACTTTGTGTCTGTCTATGTGTGTGTATGTGTGTGTATGTGTATGTGTATGTGTCTGTATAGAATTGTATGTGCTTGACTGTATCTGCTTACTTGACTGGAAATGCTGGACTGAATCACCAGAAGCAGCCTGGTGAATGGAGGGCTTTGCCTTGCGTCACTCTCATCCAGCTCCGGTCTGGCACTGTGGTCTGTCAGGCTGCCCGTCATGACCACTGGACCTGTTTGCGCAGGTCACCTGGTCGCCACAGTAACAGTGTGGTCACTTTTTCCTGTAAAGAGTGGAATAGCAGATCCATATCCAGCAGCCTTAGCTGCTTTTCATGTGCTTACACTTGAGCAATTTGTCTTCTATGTCTGTCTTCTCTTACATCTGGACAACTTATCCACCTCTCGGCCTCTCTCTCTCCCAATTGCCTTGCTTTTAAATCTTGCAGTTAGTCTGTTACTGACCTTGCAGGTGTCCATGTGTAGCATCTGTTTCCTAATGCAGGACAACACACGAGTTTCTGCTTTTCACACAAACCTGACAACACTGGCCTTTTGTGGTTTGCCTGGGAAAGGTTACCAGAAATTGTAAAAGTTTCCACAAATGGGAGTGTGTGTTATGTACTTTTAAAGCCAGCAGTGGCCTTTTGAGGAAGGGGTTAATGCAGTGTCATATAAGAAAATACATAGTTATCATATTGTGTTACTTTATCATTTCCAAGTACAATGAAACAATGCTTTTTCAACTTCAAGGGAATTGATAAGGGCATATAAAGCCCTTTACAACACCCACAAGGTATAAGAAGAGAAAATATATATTATTATGAGAATGCAAGGTAAAGGTTTTTGTGATTTTTAAAGCCAAATATATTAATTGCTTAAACAAAAGAAACAGTAAAACCTTAAACTCAATACTAAAAGGAACCAGAGTCCAGTGGAGTGCATGAGGAAGGGATGACGTGTTCACACCGAGGGGTGTTTGTTTAAATGCAAATAGATGTATTTTGCTGAAGGTGTGACGGAGAAGACTGGTTATGACCATCATGAGGTGCATTACAATAATCAGTGTTTGAACTAATAAATGCATTAATGGCCTTTTCAGGATCATGCTGGTTAGGGAATGCCTTTAGTTCAAAGATGAAGCTGGAAAAGAATCTGTTTATCAAAGTGCTGTTTATCAAAAAAATCACCTCCCAGATATGGATGTGTACCAAAGAGTGACTGAGGAATTTCTGTGTGACACGTCCATGGAAAAACTGCTTCACATTTCTGCATGAGCATTCGTGCCCAAGTTCAGTTCATACTAAATGAGGGTCCTCGTCAGTCTACCATTCCATGCATGCATATTCAGACTCACATTCCATTCCAGCAGAGGCGATTTCTCCCCGGGAGCTGGGCCTCTTTTGTATGCCTTTGTATTCTTTGAGTAATGGGTTGTACATATGTATGTACCAGCAGGCCACTTCAAGTAAGGGTCTGAAGTTACTGTTTCCTTGGTTGTCTCTTTTGACCAACCGGACCTCTACTGTATCTGTATCCGGACATCTGCAGACAAGCCAATGCTGAAAGTATGACCTGGGACGGAGCATGACCAGGTTAAGATCCAGTGGGTCTTCCAGATCCAGATTGACCAACTGGTTATGCCTAACCATCGGCTCATCGTGAAGGTCAACAAACAATAGATTCAAGCAGTGGTGATAAATTAGCAATCTCAAGTGACAGCAACATGAAGAAGTAGGAACACAAGAATATATATATATATATACACACCAAAGGCTGAGAAAGGTGCTATAAAGATGTTGCCAGTGGTAACTGGAGAACTAGAGGCTATGACCCACAAAATCAGAGAGTGTCTCTATTAGATTACAGGAAAAACATCTGAGGTCTTTATCCAGAAGTCTTAAGACCATCTTAGATACTGCACAGAAACCTCACACACCAGACCTCCTCCACTCCACTCCACTCCAGCTTATGTGAAACTACTCATGTTTTTCTATCCTTGTGGGGACCAAAGGACCTAGCTTTTTGACCTTGCGGGGATATTTTGTCTGGCCCCCACAAGGTTGAAGGGATTTTTCAGGGTTAAGACCTGGTGTTAGGGTTAGGGTTGGAATTAGGTTAGAGTTAGGCACTTAGTTGTGATGGTTAAGGTTAGGATACAGAGCTAGGGAATGCATTATGTCTATGAGGAAAAACAGGTTTGTGTGTGTACAAGAGCAAATATCATTAATCTAATGCTCATGGGTGAACGGGGCTTTGTGCAAAAATGGTTAATTTACCACTTAAGATTAATGTGTACTTTATTGCACCCAACATGGGAATGCTGCAGTTAAATATAAATCAAGGAAATTTGGTGATGAATCAAAAAACAAAAATAACTGTAATAGAGCTGCAATTTTCCCCCACATTCAGGGAGTAAACATGACTAAGTGGCCAGCCTTCCAAATGTAGTGTTTTTTTACTACAGTGTCTTAAAGAAAGGGATGAAGAGGAAAAATGGACCTTTGAATCCCTCTGTGAAATTCTAAATCAAAATGAATGACTGACAGGAAATGTTGTATACAGGTGCATTCATGCAATGTGCAGAAACACTATTTCATATCTGAATTACTGGAACAAAAATAAGGTGTTTCCGGGTTCATTTCCAGGAAGGCCACGCCGAGGAAAGCAACATCCTTTAGTAGTTTCAAGCTGCAAAAATGTTAACATTAAAAAAAAAAAAAAGAATGGTCTCATTTACCTTTTTAACATGTCATAACGTTTTATCCCTGTTTTGTTTCTTTTCATGCAAGTGTTGTGGTTTTGTGGTGTTGCAACCTTGTAGCTTGTGGGAAGTGACATGTTGAAAGAAGTAGACCTTTTTCCAGGAAGCAGGGAGACTGAGGGCCTCTTCTACACAACTCACCTGAGTCAGATTTGCATAAAGACATGAGGTTGGCTCCTTTCATCTCCTCAGCCTCAAGCGTTTCACTCTCACTTCTCACAACATGCACAGCCAGTCTGACTTTATCTCGCATGTGCATTTGTTTCATCATGTCCTTTTCAAATACAGCTCATTAATTTGGAATGCAGCAACATACATAAGATGGGCAGCTAATTTCAGGCACAATTGGATTTTAAAAGGTTAAATTTTTCCATAAGGCTAATGATTCTCACATTTTTCTCTAGTGAATCTCTTTTAGGGGGCTGCTCACCATATGACAGTGAGTTTCTACATACTGTATGTACTTTGCACTTCTCAGTATTACCACACTGAGATTTTTGTAAATCTCAATGGAACTGAGAGGACTCATGTTCACATCACTAACAACAAAGGGGTGGAATCATTCAATGTGAGTAGGCACAGCCTTAATCTATAACTGACTAAACATGACACTTTTGGTAGAAGACACACTGAGTTTAAAAGAAACCAGCTGTCTGGCAGGAGTGAGCCTTCTGCTGTTATCATAACTGAATCTTAAACACAGGGGTCCCAATAGTGTCACTTCCTATCACTGCTCTGTGTAAGAGGAGGGGGGGAGATTGTGCAGCTTTCACAACCTGATGTCGCACACCATGAAATAGAGGCATGAAGGGAGGCGTGTCTTTCAGCACTTTTTATTAGAAAACAGCAGAATATTTAAAGAAAAAAATGTGTTCAGTTTTTCAGCAAAGGACATAAAACTCCAGTGACACTCATCTGGTGGTGCTTTCATATACACAGAGTCCTGTTGAATGAGTAAGATGTTGGCTGAAGCTACATGTCCTGACTTGTGATTCATTTGTTCTTTCCCAAATTTTTTTTTTTTTTTTTTTTTGTTCTATTTTGTTGAGCAGTAACTCTGACTGACTACATCACACTCTATGTCTCTCTGTTATGGGAAGTGCAGATGAGGCCTTTCAACAAATGACGTGAGTAGTTTGGCATTTGAAGCTGTGTTTCTACATTGCACAAATGTGCAGTGTAGAATGCATATTCGCAAATGTGCCGATATCTTGTGTGAGTTTTAAAGTAAAATTGTCATTTTAAAGACTTGTCATCCCCACACTGAGAGTGTTGATGAATTTAAAGAGAGAGAGAGATTAGGAGGCGTGTGATATTTTATGCAAACAATGTAGTCATGTTTGCTCAAGGCACACAGGTTATGAGCAACATTGAGAGGGTTTCCTGATATGCCACAGGACGAGTCACATTTCTCAGAGACTGTAATCAGTTCCTTGAATTGTTACTAAGAGAGCAAGTGCCCCTCCTCCTCCCACACTCCCTCCCATCTATGGTAGTCATATTCTCATTCATGCAAAGTGTGTCATAATCTGCCCAGATAGTGACTGGCCTTACATGTTACACAAAAAGGGTTTCATTACTTTTTTTGTCTCATTTCTAAATCACATGGCATCTCACTCCATTTTTCATTTACCTCTCAATCAACCTTTTTGTCACCTACATATATCTAATTTCCATTAAAATGCTGAGTAAGACAACTCATTTATTCCACATTCCCCTTACTTCTCTCCCAACAAAGTATAATTGGTTTAAAACTGGTTGATGTATTGTTTGGGCCAGCTACACGAAAATAATTACACCTTGTAACAGCCAAATGGTAAGATTACAGTGACTATACTATACATATAGACAGATACTATCACATAATTGCACAGAGTTCTGTGGAAACATTTCACAATCGTCATGGGAAATGCTGAAGGCAGCTCACCAATAATCTTGTCAAAATCACTCATTTTCAACAGAATGAAAGTGATTCAGGTTCAGGTCAGTTTCCAGCTAATTCCTACCACACTAATAATCGTGCTGTGACCATCACGGAATATTTTAGCCTCTCTGTCCTTTCATAATATCAGCTACACAAAAAAATTACCCACTTCCCCTCTCGATACATGGTGATGGTGTCAAAAAGTTCCAAAACTGCACAGCAAACCTCATGATCACATTGTTATTACTTCCTAGCATGAGTATCATCACAACTGTTCCTCTTGCAGCTCCATTCCTCGCTGATCTATTTGCTGCAAGATACCGCATCAGTGGGTTTTTGTGGGCACCTGTGCAGCCACTCTCACCTGTTACTTCATGCTTAATGCACAGAGCTATTTGAGAACTTCCTCTGGCATTTAAATTGAGCAAGTGTGTTTCTAGTTAGAGGTGTTTTGCAAGCGCGTAGTGTATGTTATAGCATCCTTGTGCCAGGATAAAGAGCAAATGCTGTATGTAGCAATACTGTTTTCCTGTTTTGACCAATGTTGAAATTATTACATTAGTTCCAGTATAGACCCACTTTTGTAGTTGCACTTCCCACATGGACATTGATTATGTTCAACTGCTATCTTAACTGAAGTAGGATATTAAGGACAATGAAAAATGATTTTATATATATATATATATATATATATGTGTGTGTGTGTGTGTGTGTATATATATATGTGTATATATATATATAAACATGAATTAAGATGATAAAGTATATATATTTGACATTTTGTATCCAGACAGGATGTGTGCATAGATGATGGCAATAGTCATCAGGCCCTGTTTACAGTCACTGTGTGTACTTAGTGACTCAACCTGTAGGAACTAGTCTAATAATCACCTTTATTCGTTCATAGGTTTTCTGGGGTAACTTCTTGAGATTAACATAATCACTGGCCAATTATTATAATCACATACCCATTAAAATATTAATATAGTGTAGATACTTCACACAGTATCTACGCTGTTTTATAGAGCTATTTTTAGAGTAAAGTTTATGCTTCTGTGGAAAATAAACAGCCTTAAAAGGTTTTGGTTTAACAAAGGAAGAGGAAGACTTTTACAAATTATTTCTAAACTAGCTGCAACAACTAGCTACACACAAGCACAAAAATGAGTGACACTCTTAGCACAATTATGTGAACTGAATGAGGATTTAGACATACTGAAAATAAACTGACGTTTCCTCCCCCTTCAAATCCCCATTTTTGAGTCAGCCCAGTAAAAAGGAGGCGGCCTGTATGTATCCCGTCCTCAACTGACCTGTGAGCTCATTTTCTAAACTGCAGAGTTTACGTACACCCACAGGCGTGAAATGGCATTCGGTAACAAATATTCAGCACATATTGCTGAAGTTCCATTTGTACTTTTTTTATTTCCTCTAAGTTTGTAACTTAGCAACATCTTGGGGCTTCCTCATGCAGGACAATTTCCAATACTGTGAGTCATTGCTGTTTTCCAAAAGGAGTCACATGTTCACATTCAAATTTCTCCTTCCATGTTATCCATTAACATACTTGGGCACAGTCTACAAGGACTCAGCTGCATTTCTATGTGTTTACTTTTTGGTGCGGGCCATTTTTGTTTCTAGAGCTGACATCCAAAAAGGCCCTCTACAATACTTGTTAATAAGAAACCTTGGACCATGGTGGCTTGCATACAGTAGTTCACGTGAATCACTTGCCAACACATTCATTCCTCCTCAGCTGTGAGGCCTGCATCCGGCGAATCCTCCACCTTCAAGAGAAAAACAACCTCAGTGCTTGTTAGAAAAAAACTTTTGCCCAACAAGTGTTGGAGTGTCATACAGTGTTATAGTAAATGTGGCTCTGTTTTCACTAAAGACACACATTGGCATAAAAATCCTCCCTGCACTGTTTCTCCTCCACATGGAGCGAAAAATAAAATTGACATGCCACTGACTGTGTGGTTATTTGTAATGGACAGAGAACATTCTTATTTAACCTTTGCCACAGTGGTGTACAAAACCTCCAATTACTGATACATCAGGCATCGATGTAGTAATAGGTTCTATCAGGCATCCACTTGTTCAGCTTAATTGGAAAATTAACCCCTTCACCCCAGTCATGATGTTTCATACTGAATTAATTGCATTACAACATGTTATACATTCCTGGGACACACAACTGTTTTAAAATCCATCCATTACATACATATATTGCTTATCTTTGGAGGTTTTGTAAAGGGAGCGAGAGCCAATTTCACCTGAGAGTGGGTGAGAGGATTGGTCACCAGCCTCATCATCAGATTAAAGACCTATATAAAGAAATAAACATTTAAAAAAAAAAAAAATAATTAAAAAAAAAACAGCATAATTTACATTCACATTCACACTTACTGGCAGGTTCTCTAATTCATGTTATTGCTATCTGCATGTCTTTGGACTGTCGATGCAATTACATGGTGTTGAAAGAAAGCAATATCCTGTGTAAATCCTTTTGGAATATACGTAAACATGTTAGTCTGGTCAGGAGTTGGATTAAGACACACACACCATACACTCTGAGTCTTCTTAAAAAAAAATATAGTCTCTACTGTAGAAGACTGGACAAGCTCTCAACATGAACCTGCCAGCTGGAGGCATGGTCCAAGTGAATACCCAAGATACTGTACTTGTAAGAGCAGACCTGACTGATGTGACACATCACTGACTTGGGATCCATAACCAACAACAAACTGAAAAGGGGCCCACCAGAGTAGGACAGGTGGACACACTTCATTCCATGTATTGATTACCTGAAAGTGTTTGAATACTTGGATAAAAACCAATCAAATGGCAGAGTTGCGCTACAACCATTGCATGGAAATGTAAGTGGGAGGAAGATGCAGTATCCGGGGGGAAACCCATGCACATATTCTAAATAAGCACAGAAAGGCCTTGGTCAAGCCAGGCTCAAACAAAAACATATTTGTTTATTTATTTGTTGTGAGGCCATTAACTAATAGTCATTATTACAGATGGAAGACTCAGGTTGTAATATGAGTACACACAGCCCTTTTAAAAACAAACTTTTCATGGCAATTATATCCAGGACATGATCCAGTTGGGTTTTCCCATTATGAAAAAAAACTAAATTCCTGTAGTTTTGTTTCCTCTCAGACCAGTGAGTCCTTAATGGTGGGCTTCGCTGTCATAGCACTGCCATTTGAGGTTGAGGTTTGTTATGCTGTGAGAGTCGGCATGCAACTGGACCTGCTTTGCAGTCGGTGTGTGGGCTATATGGGGGCCTGCTGGGACAGTGTCAGAGTGTTCGCTGTTCACTCTGTTGTGTTTCCATGGAAGTGGCAGCAGCTGTTTCTGGAGCATTCCCCGCACTGTACTGTTTCCTGCAACGTGAGAGATCAGAATGTCCTTAGCAGAAATCTCCATGGTGATCACTCGTGTCCTAACAGGAATTTTCTGCTGAGAGTCTTGTTGCAGGAGCCAAGCAGGGGACTATTCCTGTACCTAAAAGCTTTGACATTTTAGTTTTGGTCACTGTTATTATTGCATTCCTATGTCTAGATTAAATTTGTCCAACATAACAAGTGATAAGCTCAATGTAATACCAACACTCATTAGCTGCTCATTTTACTGGGATACTGGGACAAGTTTCAAAGCTCTGTTTCCAGGTAGAGGCTAAATAATTAGTGAGCTATAATCAGCTGCATCTTGCTGGTGGTGTCAGTAGCCTGTACTATTATTGTCTGCATATTTTTAGAATGGATATTTGGTGAGTATTATTAATAATAATAACAATAATAAGACTATAATTGGACTCCTTTGTTTGAGTCTCACATGGTTATATGATACTTAGTTACAAAGGCCTTATTTGCATAATAGACAAATGCATAAAGATCAAATATGACACATACAGTAGAGATATTATTCAAATCAGTGGGAGGTTAACTATGTAAAAGTTATTCTATTTTCAGCATGTTTAATTTTCTCAATACCAGTTTGCTAAAAATTACCAACTGCAAAAGTAAAACTATGTTTGATATTGATTATTAATCATTATAGTCAGTAAGTTCTTTAACTGTTAGTGTTTGCAGAGTATAAATGTATGCAAGCACAACGTCAGTCTGTTGACACTGTTTCTGTAACTCTTTGCTGACGTACCATCCCGTCACTCTGTCACTTGAAAGCATTCAAGGTCATTCCAGGTCAACTGATGACCTCTGTTAGAGGAAGGACAGCCTCACTAATCTCTGGTTTCAGCTTTTTTGTTCTCTTATCATAATGCTGCATCATGAGCACACACAAACACAAAAATAAATAATATATTAAACATATATTGTAAATAAAAGCCATGTTTTTAGTGCTGCCAAACACACACACACACACACACAAACACACACACACACACACTCACTCAGCTGTCATAGTATACTGTGTCAGTGGGTTGATGTATTGAATGACTCTACTGAATGTCACATTATCAGGGAGTTTCCAGTTAACCGGTTCACTTATGGTCAACAAAGAAATGTGTCTTTGGGTCTGTTTTTATTCTTATGACTGAATTCCAGTGTTGGATCAGGTTGCATGTTCTAGACATAAAAAAGCTTTCTCGATTGAGTCCAGTTGATTCATGGAACGGCAGGAATAGCATGCAGCAATGTGAGTCTGTGTAAATGACAATAACAAATCAAGTTTCATTTGTGGAAACCTGTTATTCAGTTTATCTTGGCCCAGGAGAAGCATACTGTTTTTACACACCGAAGTCTGGAAGCTGTGTTAGAACTGCATATGTGTTCTGCTGTTCCACATGGAGCTATACAAAGTCTGATTCAGTGATGGCTGGGAATGAAATGAATGAGATAGAAAATAAAAATAGATCTGGAGCTGTGGCATATAAGAGACCAGGTCCCATCACCGACTGAGATTGGCAAGCAGCTGCTACTACTATTACTACTGTAAATGACCACTAAGTCTGACTGTAATGCCAGTCATACTTTACTCCTGCTTGCATGTTTATAAAATGCTTGTCATTTCATTCCTGAAGAGGGATCCCTCCTCTGTGGCTCTTCCTGATGTTTCTCCCATTTTTGTGGAGTTTTTCCTCACTTGCTGTGATTGTCTAGGGATAGAGGGTGTCACTTGCTGTACACACTGTAAAGCCCTTCCAGGCAAATTGTGTTTGTGATGCTGGGCTGTATAAATAAAATTGACTTGACTTGACTTCATTCACATTGTTGTTTCCTTAATTTTGTATTTATTCCTGCATGCTACACAAAGCTACTTGTTGAATTTCAATAAAAGGTAAGGGTATTATGTAAAACATACACAGTATCTCCACATATTGGGGGAAAAACCCCAATAAAATGGCATAGCATAATGTTATTTTTATATAATGTTATTTTGTTATCAATCTGATGGCAATTTATTGTGGGAAATTTCTTAGATCATAGAACTAACTTAAAATATTGAATATAATAGTTATTATACATTTAAGACTGTGTGATGTGTTCAAATGAATTGAATGACTGATGGCCATAAATGTGTGTCAACATATCGGTTCATAATTAAATGGCATCACAAATGTAACACTCGACAGACTGAGCACAACCTGCCGGCACAGTATTCATTCATTTATGTGCCATGACGTGTCTATAAAACATAGAATTTCTGAGGAACTGCTAGTCACACCACCAGATTATAGATGACTATCTACCAGCTTAGTTTGTGTTGGAACATGGAACAGCTGGAGGAAATGAATATTGGAAAGGAATATTCATTTGAATAGTATTTTGGGTAAATATAGAATTGCATTTTCTGGGAACTGTTGTGTCATTGGGAAACATGGATTTGGAGATAACCCACAGGAGGACAGGAGGACTGTGCTCAGTGAAACTACTGAGTTTTCTGGCACATTTGCTGATGTGAAGAGATGAGTATTTGGGTAAAGATGGGGTGGGCAATATATGCTTGGCATTTTTGCTAAATACAAAAGACTGAGTTTAATGACATTGGGAAGCAGTGTGGGATGATGGGAATTTCATTGCAGATTGATATATAAAAAAAGCACAGTTACCTCAAAGTACACAGGTCATATAAAAATACAGCTTTTTATGGTGATAAGAAGCCCTGCTGCAAAATAAATAGGGCGAGAACTAACATAAGCATGCTGCATCAGAAAGTCAGTCTCCTGATGTGACACGGGCACACCCTGACCAATGAAAAGGCCTCTAATACGCACACACCCACGTGCGCACACACACACAGTGGTGTTAAATAATGGCCCAGTAAAAGCTGAGGACTGTCATGACAATAGGTAGATTATTTATAGAACAAAGTGTTTGACGTCTTTTGTCAATCAATACTTATGTTAACACTAAAATGTTATGTAAATTAAAATATTCCATTGAACATTCAATGCAGTGACGCTGCATTGTACAGTATCAGAGTACTGCTTAGTTTCTGATTAGTTTTAGCGTATGAGAGTGAACAAATGTTGATTACAAGTGTTTCCCACACAGACAGCTTGATCAGGAAGTGAGTCAGGGTATCACCACAGCAGTGCACAGCACCAAGCTTGTTAAACACATCTTTTCCATTTATCACTCTCTGCTCAGTGTTATTTGACAGTGGATTACGGTTGTCATGCAGCTTGTAATACCCTGCTCCACAAGGGTGGGCTGTGTTTACACAAATTGTAAAAAAATAAAAAGACTGTTTGCTCATTGTATTGTATTAAAGTATCATGTGCACAAAGCAGCAAACAGAAGAACGTCATTTTCACTCTGGTCCAGCCTACCTTGTACAGCTGTGACTCACAGGGTGTTTCCTGGCAGTGCTGAACGACTGTTAGGGATTTCTCCTCAGCTGACATTGTTTACATTCAGTATCTGCTTGACATTTGCATCTGCAAACGAGTTCCTAGAAAAGCAGAAAAATTATCAGTAATGAAACTGAAGCAGCAGCATTTCAAAAGCTGCTTAATAAAGCAAAACTGAAGTGGCCAGACATGATTATGGACATGTACCTATTTTCCACATTATATATGCACCTGTGTGGACTGGTGAGATTAATTGTCTGTGATAAATGTAATGAGTCTGTCACCTGATAGTTATTGTTAGTTCACATCCCAGGTGTATGGAACCCAGTGTGACATGGCTTAACTGCCATGCCTGAGAGAGTCAGGGTAGTAATTTTACCACAGACTGACAGCCCATATGACATTAATCATGTTTCCAAGGTGATGTGAATATTTCACTCTGTTCAATTGTATGTCTGATTTCCAGTAAAACTGTAGATAGGTCTTTACACTACCACGGGAACCATAGTCAGAGTAATACTGACTCAAAACATTTCTACATGACTCCATTGTCAACTGATAACTGAGATCAAATCTATACAAATGTATCACGTTTATACGTCTACACATATATTTTTGATCTCTACCTGTTGCTGTAGATGCTGATATTTATCATATAGGTTTGATATTTGAAAAAAAAACGACAGTACAACAGTTATGTATGTGTATGTGCATGAACACAGAGTAAAATTGGGTGTTAGAGTAGTTCTTTGTTTCCTCTTTGTCGCAACCAATGCTCCTAAAATACCAGTTTTAGATGATAATTGCTGCAATTTTACACCACGATGTATAGATCATAATATTAGGAAACTCACGCATACGCTTTACAAATTTGCAGCCATTAAAATAGTAAGTAAGTGATAAAAAAAAAAAATTAAAAAAATCCATGGTCATTTTGAGAGCAGCCAGACATGCTCATGCACATGGCCATGAGTGGTAATTGTTTGAAAGTCTAATTTTGTAGTATTTCATCACAGTCCTGCCTTTCATTTGGTCCTTTGTGTCACACTGAGGTACAGCAGAGCACGGGTATAAAAGTATGCACAGGGCTGCTGAGGTGGCAGAGAGTAAGGTTAAAAGAATACAGTGAAGATGAAAGTGTAGATTTATAGTATTAACGTCTGAAGTTGAGCACAGGGGAGTGGAGTGCTTACAGTAAATCCAGAGGCCTAGAGAAGGAACAGGAGGAGCATGCCCGGAGAAGAGTTTTGAAGGGTGGGACTTGCGGGCTGTGGTGACTCAAGGCTTCTCACTGGTTGGCTCAGATACCTGGCATCTGGAACTCATTACTCACAATAACTCCATGGCAACCACCAGTTGTGGAATTGTAAACAGACTGAGATACTGGAAAGATGAGTGGGAATTAGAATTTTCCTGTTTCTTCACGTGCTCAGAGAAAATGACTAGATGCACAAACAGCCTTTTGCACAAACTCATGATTATAGGCCATGTTCAAAAGTCAGAATTTGATGACACTACTGTAAACCCTGTAAAAGTGTACATGATGCATGCTTACAGTATTGAAATCTAGTTGAGGTAACATCACACACTTGCTCCAACTTTTGTAAGACAATCAAATTAATGTCACTTATGAGCAATATCTCCAATTAAGAATAATATTTAAGATGGGAATTACCACTCAGTTTAAGTCTGCTGAAGCACAACCAAAACCTTTTTCTGTCTAGTTCTGATGTTATTCAGCTATAAGGCCATAAGGTTATACTTCTCAAAATGTGACCTGAATTATATTGAATATACTTGATTATTTAAAATGATCTCACCGTTTACCAATATTTATACAGTACCCATGTTTTTTCCCCCTACATGATCTTGTGAATACATAACCAAATGGCTAATCAGATATGAAAGATATGAGTTTAATGATTATTGATTTTCTTTTTGTATAGATTTCCTTCTTCTTTTTTTTTCTTTCTTTCTTTTTGGCTTTTCCTGGTCAACAGGTTGTATTTATCATGAGTCATAAATATTGTATGAGCCACAATATTTTATCACTTTTTGGCCTAATCCATAGATAATGAATGTGCTTAGGAACAAAACCAGCACAATAACTCATGTGTATACAACAGTGATACTGGTAAGACTGATTTCATTGCCAAATCCATTAGTAACTATTAAATGAGGCAGAATACTATTGGTCGGATAATGTACAAATATCGTTTTCAGGTTACAAGAAACACAACTAATTTTTGACAATTTATAATAAAATAAAGACACAACACCTGCAATAGTGCTCAAAAAAGAATAAATCATCACAGTTTTTGATTTTTGTTTTTGTTTTGAATCCAGCCCTCAACAGGTTGTTGATTGACAGATTGTCTGTCATGCATGTTATTTTACTGTTTTTTTTTTTTTGTCAAGAATTATACCATTTTATAACAGTAAAGATTTTCAGGACAAATATCTCCTTCATCAAATTTTATTGCATGATTTAGGTGTTCCCTTTTTGCGCAATATATTTCGAGCAGTAGTACTTACGTCAAACAATTAACTATTGACTCACTTGTTCATAAATGTCAAATTCCCAAAATACATGTATTTAATAAACATGAAATTCAGTGTGTGTGTGTGTTTGTTTTTGAGAAAGGTTATCTTTCACACTTATAAGTTAGTTGAAGAGCAGCAGGTGTGTGAGTACAGCAAATCAGAAAACTGATATGGAAGATGCAGAGATTGTGCTTTGAGCACAGCGAGTATTTGTGGGTGGAGCTGTACTGACAAACGATTCTCTAGAACCATGTGATCATGGACTACCAGAGAATTTCTCCTGAGCTTAGCCAGAATGCTTGAATTAGCTCTCTGCTGAATATCACATTGGTTTGTGTGCGTGGCTTCAGCCATATTTCATACCTTTAAAAATGTTCCCAAGATTTCTCAGTAAATACTTGATACGGCAACAGAAACCAGTGACATGTTGCAAATTATTGTGAAAACTTTGTTTTATTAAGGAAAAAGTACACTTACCATAAATCTTGTGTGTAGAGTGCAGACAATCTCATAAAATGCTCATCATATATACAAGCCTACACAGTTGCACACCTCATTTTTCGTGTGTTTGTCCATCTACCCACACCTCAGTATACAGAGAGCTCAGGACTACTGAGAAACAAGGATGTTTTTTTATGCTCAGCAATTTTGAAGAAGCCTGGAGTTATTTGTAATTATCACACACAAAGGCCGTATTTAATATTCCCTACCTCATCCTGCACTTTTCTACTTCAACTGAATTCAGCAGGAAAAGTGATTCATCATCTGAATCTTGAGTTATGGGTAAATATTACGCCGCTGTCATTTTTTTATTTTTATTTTTTCTGCCAGAATGTTTTATGTTTCACTTGGAAAACAAGAACTTTCCAAAACAGTCTCAATCAAATTTATGAAGAGGCATGTGAACGTGCATTTTTAATAGAATGTGCATTTTATGTCAACACATTCTGGATCTGAAGCACTCACAGAGCGCAAATCACCTCAGAGACCCTTTATTTTATTGAATCCTCTGTGCTGAGCTGTATTGGCTGAGAGGAGACAGTAAAGTGCTGCTGAAGCAGGTAGAGACGCAGCGCCTTCCCGTAATTATGTTTGGTATAGTGGTGATTGCAGATTCCTGTTCATCCATCATTTCAGCAGTTTGCAGTAAATGTGAATGTGCATGTCTTCCTGGCTGCAGCCTCTCTTAATGTTACTGCATAGGTGCAATGTACATGTGGGATTCATACTCTTGAAAAAAAATAAAATAATTACAGATCATGTTGAATTTACCATATTATTAGATTATTAGATTATTAGACTACCGATTGTTAAATACTTAAGTTTTAACATATGATTTAATAAGCTACATTTTCATTAAATATCTCTATGAAATCTAAGATTAACCAAAACCACGGATGTTAAAGTGACCCAAAAAAACACAAATGACCACAAAGCACTGAGTTCTCTCTAAAAGAACAAAAAGGTTAAATAAATCAAATATTGCTGTGAAAAGGTGGAAACATTTTGCACAGAAAAAGCCACCTTTTTAAAGGAAAGGAGTTGATCTAAGAATAGCCATAGCAATAACACTTGGGAAAGCTAATCTAATTCACGGTGCAGTTGGCTGAGGAGTCAACTGATTAGAGCCTTTGTTGGCTGTTGTGCAGGTAAAAAGGCAACATGTCAAGTATGTTGTGATCAAACCTAAGAACACGTTCTTCACACAGAGTTGGCAGCATTCCAGTTGATTACGGGATGTGATGTCTCATGTGCACTGATAAACACAGTGTGCCTTTGAATTCCTGTGTGCACAGGTGTAGACACTGCTATCCCCGACTGAATGGTAGGGAAAGTTTGTGAAAATGTGTATATGCTTGCAAAACACGTGTTTCATCTATGGTGCATGTGTGAGACAGTGTGCAACAGCCACAAAGAATGTAGTGTCACCCCAGAACAAAGGGATGTCCTTTACCAGAAGCCTAGATTATTCACAGTTCTGGTGAATTTGGTCTGAAGCAGCCCAACCTCTTAGTAGGAAGACATTATCTTCTCACAAAATAAGACTCAGACACATCATTGCTCTAAAGGAAACTATTTTCAAAGAAACATCAAAGCTCTTGTAAAAAAAAAATATACATATATATATATACTGGTAAGATACAGAAACCCCCTTGTGTTCAGTTTATCTTTAAAAATGCTGTATCACTTAACTTAGTGGGTTCATGGCACCAACTGGTGCCTACTAAATGAATTAAAAAGGAAATCATGACAGTGAACTTGTGGTCTGACCTCGGCAGCATGGGATCCAAGCCAAGTGGGATGTGTGCATATAGTGTGCATATGTAGTGTGTTTCATTATTAGTGGAAGAAAAAACCTCAAAAGAATACTGTCTTAGTCATTCCTCTCTACCAGTGGAAATTAAGCTCATCACAAGTAAAAAAAAAAAAAAAAAGAAACAATGAGATCATGTGGTTTTCATAGAAAAATAGTGCTCTTTATTATAAATTAATGAAATGTTCCTACAAATATAAATAAGTGCATAATTGTATCAGTCTGCCTGCTTTGTCAAAGGTTTCAAATATCTTCAAGCATCCACAGCCAGTGGCTTGGCTGGAAAATGGTTCATCTTTACAAAAGACAGCACAATAACAAATTTACCATTTCATCTTCACTTATGTAAACATTGGTTTAAGGAAAAGACACACATTGACTCTTCTCCTTATTAGGATTAGACTGATGTCATGTTTAATACATTCATGTGAAAGCAGTGGCTTTTCTGTCTGTGACACAGATACCGCCACAGATTTTTTTTTTTTTGGTTTGCGTTTCCTTGCTGATTTCACAAAAATGTGTCACTTTTAGTATTAATATCTCAGCAGTGCTGCTGTTCTGTCTTATTAAGATCCCGTGAGATTCAGTCATGTTGGTTTTACTCAGGCAATTTTGGCATAAACCATTTCCTCTAAACAGAATGTCAGAAATATATCTTCTTTGTACATTCTTTTAAAAAATCTCATAAGATTCACATAAAAAAAAAAACTTCAACCCTTAACCATCATGGATGACACCAATATGGGCCCAGAATATCGGGGTCTTCTTTCTAGCGTACACTTGGTCAAAGATGCAAAGCCACTGCATCGACATGTTTCATACATCCAAGATTACCATCCACTGTCAGCAAAAGTCTGATCATAAAAGCAAGTCCAGCTTTAATGGATGAATGACTTTGTGAGGCTGGTGTGTGTGAGCTCCACAGCGTCACAGCACACACTGGTTAGCAGCAGCAGCAGACAGAACCTGTGTGTCATCAGACTGTAGACAGCTGACTGAGCCTTACTTCAGTTTTCAGTAAGTTGTACGTCACCAGACAGTAGAGGAGGCCGGCAGGGTTGACTCTCTCTTTCATGCTGCCACACTACAGCAGAACTTATCTCTATGTGCATTTGTCCTCACTGCTCCAGTGTCTCTTTTTTGGAAATGTGTGATCCTAAGAGACCAACACCTACTACTCTGTGAGAACTATACACACAACTTGTCAGAACAACACTGCTCCTTCGCACGAACTCAAGTCCTGGGCTCAACTGTCTCTTGTCTCTGCTCGGTCATTACTCCTCCACATGTTGTACAGCGTAGCTGCACTGAAACCACCCGGTTTCCCTGTTGCACTCTAGCGTTGCTGTTCCCTCAAGAGCATCATGCTAACAGCCCTAGATTGGAGCATCATACTCCTGGAGAAACTCCTTAAGAGGGTGAGGGAGTTGGTCTCTTTTGGTAGAAATGTCCAAATGTCCATTGACTGTTTTCCTGCACAGATGCTGCAGGGTGGACAAGCTGCAGGAGAGAGGTTTGATGAGCTCCAGAGGGATCTTCTCTCCTCCAGAGTAAATGTAATACATATTCCCGCTGCGAGCGTTCCCCTTGCTCTGAGGCATGTAGTGATGGACCAGCTTAAGGACACAGTCAAAGTGGGGGACAGACTGAATGCTCTTAGGGTCTGTTTGCAGGTGAAAAGAAGCAGCATCACACTGGATACGCAGATTCTTGGTGCCCAACGCTGTTTTGACACTGAGTGTAAACAGGTGTCGGTTGTCTGAACTGTCCCGGATGAGGAAGGTGCCATTGCTCTCAGATGCCAGCACTGCATTTGCTTCCTTCCCAGTGATGGCACCCCAGTAAAAGCCACTCTCCTGAAGCTTGTGGACCGTGGTGAGTACCATCTGGTACTGCGCCTTGGAGGTGAAAGTCTTGTAACGGTGAGGCAGCCGCACGTTGGAGTCCAAGAGGCTGCTGCTCATTGCGGAGTCAAACTTGCTGTGAGTTACCATGGCTCTGTGCCCTCTCTCTAGGTAGCCTGGGGAGCACCGGGTGCCACACAGACAAGCAAAGAAGAGATGGAGTCCAAGAGAGGTTCAGAGGGTTGAGTGGGGGGACAAGCAGAGGTCAGCCCTTTAGTTTGACTGGAAATGAAACTCCTGATGAGAAAGAAAGGAGTATAAGAGTTAGAGCTCAGAAAGGAAACGATTAATCATTTTACTCATGTTTAGTTCTAATGAAAAATGTATTTTCCATAAGTGGAAATTGTACTTGTCCTGCCTTAACCCTAACCTCATAAACTAAACTTTATTTATTATCTTGTTTGCTTCTTTTTTGTATTCTGGGTTTTAACTATTGCCGCACGGCACTAATTCACCTTTCTTTCTTTCTTTCTTTCTTTCGTGACTCTCTTCTGCTGGAGTGCTGTCGATGTGCGTGACTCCTCCAGTCATTTAACTTGAAGCCGTTTCTAGGAAACTTTTTGTGTGTAATCTGCCCTCGGGACTCAGGCACCACGGTCAGTTCCAGTAAAAATCCCGATTGCGCAATTTACGCACGCGATGACCGGCTTCACGAAACAAACTACTTCTCCTGCACTTACATAAACACTAAATTCATTAAACACTCAACTCATTACATCACTGTTATAATAAGCAACCTGTGTTAGAACTACCACTAACTAAAAAAAAGTTTAATACCTTATACGTGTCTCCAAAGACGCTCTTTCAGAAATAAATCCAAAGGCCGCGCAGCTGAACAGACGACTGTTGACAGTTTGTCCTAGATCTGTCAGAAGTGTTAAAGTTTATTCCAACTTTTTTTCAACTTGTCAGTCTTCTCTGACCGTGCGCTCTCTCTGGCGAGCTGTGAGTTTTAAGGCAGCAGGAGCAGGAGGAGGAGATGAGTCCTCCTCTGTGTGAGCTGACTCCGCCTCCTTCCAGTAAAGCCTCTCTCTCTGTGCGCAGATTGACAGGAAGCGTGCGTTTATTTATTTATTTTAAAGGATTCCTGCTCTGAGAAGTGCCCTCCCCCTCAAAAATCAAGTTAAGGAGGGATTCCTAGCAACGATCATCCACCTATGAACACTTGTATCATTTTAGATTTCGATCTTTAACACTCAGCAGCAGAATTAACACATCATTTATCATCTTATGGGTTTTTTTTTTATTTTTTATTTTTGGTGGGGGGGGAGTAAAGTTCCGTTTTAGTGTCAAGTGTGAGGTAATGATTCAGTCTTAGCTGAGCCAGTTTTGTGTAATCGGTTTCTGAGAAACTGTATTGTCAGTGGCTCACAGACATTGAGCTGAATTTCCCCATAGAGGGCGCCACATTTGGGGAACTTGACTAAAGATATTTCCCACTAGCAGTAGCTGCATCCTGCTGGTGTCCAAGGGCAACGGGTTATTATTTATGTGCTTCCCTTTAGTCTTCATGACACATTTGACTGCATATGCTTCAATTTCCGGTATTTTGTGTTACTCTTGGATCCAAACATGCTCTCTCTGTACTAAGCATTAAAAAGACTGAAAAGGAGGTCCATAGCACAATAATTAAAAAACAGTCTACAATATAGTCAGACAATAAAATAAAATAATTTCTTACATATACTATTCTTTTCAAAAAAAAGCATCTCCTGTCCCATCCATCTATTGTTCAAACCTGTCATATCAAATGACATTTTAAAATCCAGTTTACTTAAAAAAAGGGTTATGAACTTTATTATACTTACATTAAACACGTTATGATGGAAGCAAACTGTTTTTTTCATGTATTTGTGAATAGTAAATAAAGCATCAGAGGAATATTTTTAATCAATATGTTTTTATATTTGCTCACATCTTTACATAAGTGTCCTGTGTTTATATAGATGATTTTTTTAAAAAAAAAAGAAAGTACAGTAAATATTATTTGAGTTTACTTTTTTTTTTTTTTTTTTTTTTTTTTACCTTTTTTTGGAGAGACAATTGTTTCTCAGCAATATGGTGACAGAAATTTAATTTCCTTGGCCTTTTTTAAACCTGCCATGGTGACCCAACCCCTGCCTGCGAGGCTTTATTCAAGCATTACTTTATTCATTTATGAATCTTCTGAAGGATGTGCCCCTTCAGATGTATCTTTGTGTAAAGATAAAGTCTTATCTTTGGCAACATGTGTGTATGACTGACATAGTGCTCACACTCTCCTCATCAGCGGCCTCCCTGCTGACTCAGCTATGACCATCACGGGCCTCAGGTGGTTATTGTATGGTAGATTAATTCCAGGCTATTGTGTCACATCACTCCTTTTACTCATAACTAACATGACTAGTGCTGCAACTTGTAGGAGCCTGTAAAACTTTAAAAGTCAACAAGTTGAGTACTTTCAAACTGGCTCAGTACTTTAGAAGACAGTGTATATATGGCCTCTCGGTTTCGCCAAACCTTGGCTGTGAGCTGGACAGAGGGAGGGACTTGGTGGCAATGGATTGACGCCACAGAGTCAGATGGTCTTCGGTAGAAGCCAGCTGTGTCCACAGACATGACTCAGGTGTTGTGTGATTCAGGCAAATCATTAGGATAGAGCGGGGGTTGGGCAGTAGGATAACCTCGTAATGGTCTTCTTGTTTCCAGAAAATCTATTGCATCATCACAAGGCATTTGTTTAGCATCCAACGGCTCCCCCCGGGATCTAAACTGGAGTCAATTGAAGGAAGGAGCAAAAAAAAATCCAGCGACATTAGAGATAAGTTCACCACGTTTCCCTGGAAACCATACTATCACAGCATGCCAACTTTGGTTATTAGCATGTCTATTGTAATTCCTTATGTTGTACTTTTGACAAAGTACAATGAAAAGCAAAAATTTTTTTTTTTTTTTTAAAAAGTCACCTGTATATGTCCCCAGACTTAAAAACTTGTAAAACAAATAACTAAGACATAATTAGAATATAACCAAACCAAACATAGCGTTAACTTCGCCATCAAAATGTTAGGTTGGGTGAGGTGAACCAAGTGACCTTGAGCTGTGAGCACACAGTGGGACTCCAGCCAAACATCTGTCGGCTTCATGACTTTGTGCATTTCTGTGTCTTTCATTTCCAGTAGGTTTAGAGAATGTAAACATTAAACCTCAAGTCCATGTATCGCCACTCACGTGAACGTGTTTAAATAAAAGTTTAAATTTCATGTGCTGAGTAAAAAAAAAAGTGTCCTCTCTGTGAGACTAACCCTTGCATGATAGCTTGTTGGTCTAAACCACTGTTTAGTGGAAAAGACGGCTGTATAAGTTTTCCCACAGTGACTCAGAAATTTACTCGAGCCCATGGTTCCCGTAAAAAAATGGCTGGGTGTGGGGGGAGGGGGTAAAGCTGACCCTACAACTGGAAGGTGGTGTGTGAAAAAAGCGGAAAAATGTTATTCAACAAAATATTTTGAAGCAGTTTGGTCCAGTAGGAGTTCACTGAACAGGGAGATCCTTAAAGAGCCTTACATGTTTGCCAGTTCTCTGAGATTACTTGTGGCGTTAGCAATTACAAAGGCGCCACATATTATTTACACAGCTGAATATAATAAGCGCTGAATTCAGGTGGAGTCAACAGCATCAGCAATGTCCTCCACCCTCATAAGAAGGTTGATTTTAGAATAAGTCCTTTGTATTTTCTCGCCATAACTCTGCTCAATTAAAAGGTAAACTACATGTAACAATGCTGCTAAGCTACTGGGAAACAATTATGATGATTATTGGTGTATGCAGGAAGCTTCCTGGTTCATCAGGCAAACTTATTCCTGTTAGCTCTGCCTCATATTCTATGGCCCTAAATTTACCTGCACAACCTTGTTTAAATGTCAGCCGGTACAAAATGTTCGCATGTTACAGTATAACTTCCTTGTTGGTTGAGTAAGATCACTTGAGTATGATTACTAGTTATCCAGTTATATTTCCTGGTAATGCTCTCTCTCTCTCACACACACACACACACATGCACACGCACACACACACACACACACACACACACACACACACACATTCTCCTCTCTTTAATTGTGTTGCTGTCAATGCTGTCCTTTGTGTGTGTGTGAATTATGGGAAGTCATGTGTGTTGAACAGCAAGACACAAATCCCAAAGAGGCCACAACATTTTTTTTTTATTCTTTTTATTCACACAATCAAACGATGTAATTTTTGGTATCATTTCAAAATATCGGTGTGATTTTTTTTTGTATGTCGAGTAGAGTGATGCCAGTAATTGTGCTAAGAACATCTGAGTTCACGAGTGTCAGTAATTGTGCAATTCCATGAAGCATTACTGTAAATTTACAGGGAAGAAAACCTTCTTATCCTTATCTAGTATATGTCATCAACCCTTGATGAGACAGTACAGTAATTTGTGAGTGTTGCCATAATGCGTTAAAAGTTGTAAAGTTGTAGAATGTAAAAAAATAAAGTCATAAAAGCAAAATTTAACTGAGACAAAAGCCTACACTTTGTCCGATTTTGTCACATTTTGTCAACAGTGAGATACTATTCCTGTAACAAAACACTTTTTTTTTTTTCACATAATCGAGCGTGCTGCTGTCAGCCAATCAAACAGCTCTGCCCTTTTCATTACTAAGTAAAGAACCACATGGAGCTTGATCAAGTGTGTCAGTTAAAGGGGAGATCAACTGTAACATGCTCAGCACTCACATTCCACGCCTCAATCACACAGAGTCTATTTATGGTATGTGAGTAGCGTCACTGTCACAGCTGTCTTCTGGGAAGAGCTAAAAGCAGAACACAGAGCCATTAACTTGCATCTTTCACAACCATAACATTAGCCACAATGATATTTGACCAAAGCAGCTATTCTCAGCAATGTTTCTCTTTTTCCTCATTTCAAAGGGCCTGTGTTTTCCTTTACCTTTATTCACATTCATCTTGCATAAAACCTGCATTAAAGCCAATATCTAAAAACAACTGTGAGACACAGCCAAGTATGCTTTTCAAAATAAATGATCTAATTCTGCATTCTGTGATATTACCTCCAGCTACATCTGATTTTGGCCCTGCCAGAAAAAATGATCAAAGTTTTCAATTGCAGCCTCAGCTCTAATATTTACATATAGTATATATATACTGTATATCAGTGTGGCCCGCTGACAGAGTCAATGCCATCTGTTTCAACATTACAATGAGGAGAGGAAAAGAGCAGCTCTTGATGTGACAACAGGCGATCACTGCTGCCAGCAATTATGACTTCAGCTTTTATTTTCCTGGCAGAGGCCAACGAGAGGAATGTTTGCGTCCAGTGTTGTGATATGTTGCAACTGAGAGAGCATGTGGGTCACGCTCCAACTTTTTAACCATGTGACAGTTGAGCCAGGATTGTCTGTAGGGGGCTATTATTGAGACCAGCATCACACGACTGACTCCCTGAAGACCTGCACAGGACTTTCAAAACCCCTGACTTTCCAAATCGCACGCAGCTGACACAGTGTGGCAATGACTCTTTAGACATTTAGTGCTAACTTGTGAAAATGAATGCAGGAAATGCACATGGTGATTGGGGTCAAACTGACTGCCCAGTCATGGTGCTAAAGGAGAAGTTCAAAACATAAATGTCCCAAATGTCACTGCAGAGCCTGGATCCCATTGTGTCATTATTTTTCCAATCTGAGCCAAAGTGTGATAGATGTGGTTACAAAAACAGACACCTCAACATTTACTGGAAGACTGAAGGTCAAATGTTTGACATGTTTTTAGTCATCTGATGGAGTTTAAAGCACAAAGCAAAACATTTGTAATGTATTTACTTATTTATTAGTTGGTAGGGCAACACAATGTCCTTCAATTGGCTGGGTGTGTTTTCCACACAACTTTACAGTAAACTCAATTATGTTTCGTAAGAACTGTTTTTAAATGAAGCAATTCCGTGTTATTATTTACACAACTAAAGACATCAACAAGTGTTTTAAGTGTTTCACATGTTTTTAGAAGAAATGTGGACGATGATCACAGACTTGTGGTGACCTGTGGTTTGGTTTATGAACAAAGCACAGAGGAAAAAATCAAGGTTTTTCCTCATAGCATCAATAACAATCACAAAAAAGCAGACCGGGTAACAACAAACCCAGTTGGAACATGCTGAACGTCTTCATAGTGAGATCAAATCACACCTGTCAGTTTGTTGAGACCTGTTTAAGAAGTGTTGCCCGCCGCTTGGTGAGTGTCTCACTGCTACATGTAGGGTTAGGCTGACTTTGTCACATGAACTCCAACCCCTCCACGTCCTCGGTAAAGTTTTGTCTCACAAACTTGTGAACGGTGTGACTTTTGGGAAATGTCAAAAAACGAATGCAGTCTGGCAGAAAATACCCTCATTTCAAAACGTTTTTTGAGAATGCAGTTTAGTTTTGTGGGAATATAATCTATTAGCTAATTTACTTATGGTCATGTCTTTACAGTGAATATGAAGCTACTGTGAGATTACACTATCATAAAAAATAAGCCCAGGTTGTCTGGGTAAGAAGCTTATTACCAGTACATGATAATGCAACCTGATGTCACCATTGCGTTGTGAACTACCATATTTGAATGAGAGGGTGGAGATGTTTGTAGCGACTGAGACCTTAAACTTTTCAGGGAATTAATGAAGACTACAGAAGTTATTTAATCAAGTGAGATGTAGGTTCATTTTTACATAAAGGTAAACACAAAGTTTGACTTTTTATGACCAAAGGGGTCTCCCCCTGGTGGCCTTTTAACAGAATACAAGTTTAAGGCGCTTCAGCTTCGTCTTTACCTCTAGACCAGGAGACTATGTGGGTTGAATTAAAGGGCCCATTCCCTGGAAAATCAAATTGCTGTCACTTTTTCAGGAACAATATGATTGTTTCACCAGCAGCCAGCAGTTAGACATTGACTAAAGCTTGATTTATATTGATGCCACTCAGAATTTCATGAGTCTGATGTTTTGAATGTATGCAATGGAGAAATATTATCTCCTTGTAAACTCCCTGATTGATATTGTCAGATTTTTCTTGATTATTGTATCCATATCTTTGTTACTTTTTCCTCGGATGTATGTGAAGTTGTTCATATAAAGAATGAGAAAAAGCTTCTCATTTTACTTTTACTGAGACGACAGAGGGAGCGCAAGTAAAGGAGGGGATAAGTGGGTCCACTGGACCAAACAGGACAACAGGAATGCGGTCCGACAGTTGGAGCTGAAATAGTTGGAGAGAGTCTGACACACGTCTTTTACTTGTTTGTGAATCTGAAAGCAAGGGTTAGGGTTAGGGTTACCTTGCCTTACAAATATGAGAGTTTTATCCATCTTTTCATTTACCTAGTATAAAAACAACAACAACAAAAAGACACTTTTTTTGTTATTCTGTTAGTGTATGCTGCATGCTGTTCACAATGTACAGCATGCAAACTGGCAAGCACAGCACTGTTAAGGAGACCATTATATCCTGGATTTCAGTCAGCAACACTTTGATCTCTCCACTCTCTGCCTGAGATAAGGACGTGAGGTCATACCATCATGACGGCGTGTGCATCCTGTAGACAATGCACATCTTTCATGTTCCCCTGAAATAACCAGCGTCCAGACCATGATCAACTGCTGCCTCCAACATTCAGACTGCATCATGGCAGATAATATGATTGATCTGGCACTGTCTGCCTATCTCGGCTTGCCTGCCACTGCAGCCACCATCATTTTATCAGTATCAAATGTATGGAGACAAAGGGAGCCAATGACATAATCAGGATCTTAAAAAAAACGGACCTCGATTCCCACCAGTCTCAGAAATAACAAGCTGATGTCATGGGACAGATAGTAATAAATCTGTCTACACTTTAATAAGTTAGCCAATAGATGCAGTTAACTGAAAAAACCTTGTTGATTTCATTCGAGTAAGGGAGCGTGCAGCAGAAACATGCATCTGGAAGGAGCTTCTGCAGACCCACATGCATGTGTCTTCGTAGAGTATTCGTATAAATTAATATTCTGCCTGTCCATATAGATCCAAACACAGGATCACATGCAAATGCCACACACACTTTCACAGTATGAAGGAGTAACTTGATCCTGAACTGTGCCAGTAAGTCTGACATTTCCAGCTAGAATCAGTGTGTGCGTGCATTACATTACATTCACACACCAGTTTTCTGGTTATACTTTAGATAACAGTTGCCTGAGACACGTGTCAGGCAGAGGATAAGGACACTTTATTGGATCAGAGTGCATTTCAGGCACCTCACTCTGATTGCTCACGGTCAAGTTGTCGTTCATTTAATACAACATATTGTCCAGAGAACCTGACTCGGTTACAGATGTAGGTGGATGTGACACAAAATGCCTCTGTCATTCAGAGGAAAAGCTTTGATCCTCACTATTTTCTAAATCAGTAAATGACTCCATATGTGTGTATGACTTTCACAGCAGACACGATGAAGTCATCTAAGGGGAATATAAACTGACAACAGGTCATTGGTGCTGTTGAACAAAGCCCATTGTTAGTGGTGCAGGTGTGTTCCTTTTCACAGTTCTGCCATAGAGTCACAGGAGTGTGCTTTCATGAGTTAATGCCTGTGAGTGTTTCCTTCACATTATCCAATGAAACTGCAGGGCAGCATCTATGTATTTCTTCTTTTACAGCTCTGTTGTCTTTTTATCTGAGACAGATGGCTTCATTAATTCAATTTTCCTCAGTTTTTTTTGGTTTTTTTTTTGGATTGTAGATGTGAAACTCCCACACTTTGAAATACGTGGCCTCGGTAAAGAGTAACTCATTGTGCCCGAGAGGCCTAATAGAGAGAGCTCCTGTCTCTACAGCCTCTTATGCATACTTTAAATGTGTGTTCTGATTACATGCTTCACAGAGAACAGCTTAGTCTGACTTTATTTTGATTGTAACTCTTGAATGAGGCACTTTTCACAAATAAGAAGGCTGCTGTCCTTGGATCACAGATAAGAACAGGACTCGTTTAAAGGCAGTTCCTTTTGTCCCCTTCTCACTAGGCCCTCCCTGTAGACAGGAAATTCTGCTGGAGTCACTCCAAACCATGGCCTCCTTTTCCTACATAATTCCCGTTCTTTGCTAGAAATCAAGGAAGGAGGGTGCACCCTGTTCCAACCTTCAAACTGCATGTAAACAAACAATCTCCCTGTTCCAGAAATCACTAGAGCTTATCTTTCTCATTCAACACTGTAGTGATGCAATGCTGTGATTATTACAATGCACAAGAGGTTGCAATCAGCATGATATACACAGGATGCTTCATCAAGATGTAAGATAAATCACAAAAATCTCACAGAGAAAAAAAAATGTGGGTCTCATCATGCATTAAAAATATTCTGAGTTTCCTAGAATCAGAGCCACCCTCAGCTCAATGAATGTGCAGAAAAAATACCACATTACCATTTTATCCCACTGGGACAAACAGCACTCTGTCTTGTTGTCAGTGTTTCTGCAGCTCTGCATCAGCAAGATCTCGACCTAAAATATTGTATGCAAATAAAAAAAGTTAATTCCACTTTCCAGTAAACCTAATTAATGCAGAGCACAGAGTGTGTCAGTCTCAGTTCCGTAAACTTTCAGTCAAAGAACACACACTCACATTTGGACTTAATGTGGCTGCACCATTTCTCACCTCCTCTTATTCTAGTTGGACTTTTCTAGTTGGACTATTCTAGTTGGAAACTTATGACTATAAACAATAGTCATAAGTTTCAAGCAGTTCAAGCATGATCCAGTTCCTGGAGGATAATAACAGTAGATTTGATTTAAAAAAAAAAAAAAAAAACAGACTCAATTTGTCATCTATAAACAAACACTTGAGCATTCAGTTGTAAGGTTCACATAATTTAAGTCTCAAAATTGAAATCTAGACCACAAAGCCTTATCTCCTTTTCTGCTCCAAGATTTTGTGTGCAAGCAATTTTTTAAACTTACCCAACTGCATGGTTGTGGGAAAATAATTTAAAACAATTAACTAAATCATATCCCGTCAGTGTTACGTTTTACTGCTTTTCTTTATCACTGCTATAACCTTTACTATCTGCAGCTGGCCTACGAACAGTACAAAGTAGATGTTAGGATATATTGTAAATACCTTGTTTCTATTGTGACATGAGTGTGTGTGAGAGAGAGACAGTGTGTGGAGGGGAGAGAAAGATATAAGAGGGAGATAGTGGATAAGGGTAAGAGGAAGGGGAGGCTTTGTTGTGGCTTCTTTTTAACTCCCTTTCCCAGAAACCCTGCCTGGTGGATGAGTTCAGTGTATCTCTGCAGAGCAGGAGATCCCTGTAGTGATTTAAGGTAGATTTATTCTTACAGTAAAGCAGCAGTGCATTTGTCAGCACAGCATCTGAAGTACACATCAATGTAGCTCAGCTCAATATTTAGAAAAGACACTGAACAAGGCTCCAGTCTGTCTCTGTGTATGTATTTATTTTTCATATTTTCATAAACATAACAGTAATGTGAGATCTGAAAGGATGATCTTCTCTAAAATTGGCCTTGAAGGCTCATTTTCTTCTTAATGTCCAAAAACCAGGGTGTCTCATGTGATGATGTCTCCGAACTGCGAAAAAAAAGAAACTGCACTTATAGAGACACTTATATTTTATATGAAGCTAGAAACTGAGACCTTCTAATGCAACGCCTGCACTGCTGTGCCATGGTTTGTGTGAAAGTGTCGAATATGCTGCTCTGCATTTAGGTTTGTGTGACACTCTTTGTGCGCACATGCCTGTCTGTGAGTAACATTCTTTGGCTGCATGAGCCCATGCAAGAAAGAACTCCACTCATGCCAGCTGAGGTCAGGTCTGGACACCATGGGGTGCACCCTGCTTTCACCACGGTGGGCCAAGAGGCAGGGGGAGGCCTCCAGCACTTCTGGGAAACAGTCTGGGCTTAATTGGAGCCTGACTGGTCTCACATGTCTCCACTTACTGGAGGAGACGGAGGATCCCGCTGCCTGGCCTATGAGAGCTGCTGTAGGCCACGGCCTAACCCCACCACCACCGCCTTCATCAGCATAACCACAGAGGAGCAAATTCTCCAAGCAGACCTGACATGACAACATGACTGAGCAGTGTGGTCGAGTGTGTTTCGGTGCAGTGAGGTCCGGTATGCTGCGCTGAGCTAGTTTTTGCTGTACTTTTTACCTGACCTCAAAAAAATCCATTTGCATGCACGCAGTTCCAAAGATCTTGATTCTGGACAGTATGTACTTCTTTTATCTGCCCCCCCCCCCCCCCCTTCATTTTACCCCCCCCCCCCCCCAAATTCATTTTAGATTCAGGCTGATGAAAACCTCCCTCTTGTTGAACAGTATATCAAATTCCACTTTTTTACACAAAAGCACCTCAAACTTTATCTCACCCCAGAAAGAATGTACAAGTACACTGTGTTTTCATGTGCCTGTGAGAAATATGACAAGTAAAGAAAGGCGTAGATGGTGAAAAACAAGTCTTTCCTGCTGCTACTGCTACTTCACCACCACAACCACACATTCACTAGTTTTTTTTTTTTCTCACTCCCCTCTCTTGCCGTGGCAACTTGCCTCTCATTTCCCATCAGTCATGGTCACTTCCTTGACCCTGTCTGTAATTCTCAAAAGTGTTATTATCATCTACAGCAGTGGCGCAAAATACTCTTTGGCTGCAGTTGTGCAAGGATGACTGTGGGCAACTTCTTATACAACTCTGTTGTGTCAAAATGCAAAGATGTAAAGCAGGAATTTCATTTTGTAGACCCTATTGTGCACATCTCGAACATCCACGAATTGTACCCCTGCTCTCACAAAATACTGCAGGCAACGCTTCAGTGGGAAATACAGTGCACTACATAAATAAGCCCCTTTAATTAATCTCACTATGTATTTGAGTATAACAGATTTTAATCTCTCACAGATCAAAGATCTGTCATTGCTGCTGAGATAAACCTGTCTTGCTTTGAACAAACTGGAATGTTCAAAAGCCTTAAGTTCAAAGTCTGAGCTGCTGTAGGTTTCACTTTATCATAGTATGTAAACCTGCTAAACCTTCCCAACAGTATAACTACTATCTATGTGTGTGAAAACTAACATACAATCACATTTTTTGGAGACTAGTAAACACTTGATTGAAAATATACCATTCAGTGTAGAACATTAAAATGTGCTCCAACCCACTATTCTGCACTACGTCAGCTTTAATATTAAAACCACATGGCTAATATTGTGTAGGTCGCCTTGTGCCACCATAATTGTTCTAACTCAGTATGGAGTCTGGGGAATATTGAGGTCAGTCTCAAACCGTTTTTGCACTGACGCAGTAATATTCCTCTAAACGAGGCAAATGCCTTTATTCTGCATAACAGAATGTGAAACGTTATGAATGTGATGGTTAAGAAATTATGATTCGTCACATCAGCCTCCTTTCAGTGCCCACTGTCGTCCACTTGTGACACTCATGTGCGTGCGTGTACTCTGACCAGTCTGCGGCTACGCATTACCCAATACACATGAAACTGATGCCTAGTGAGCTAACCAGCTTTCTATCATAATAAGAATTTAGATTTTTCAGCAATTTCCTCTCTTCCTTCCCCTTTTCTTGAGTTTTTGGGCTTCCAGTTCACTGTCTGTCAAAAACCACATTAAATAGGCAACTACTAAACACTAAATACGTTTGGGAAGATGATCTGATCCAGACATTAAACCGTCAAAACCCGATGGTCCTGATCAAGTCAGTTTGTCCAGGTTGTCCTTTTTTTCCTGCTTCCTACCCATCAACTTCACGCACTGAATGTTCTTTATGAATGTTCTTAGTGCTTTATGTATTCTCCACCCATCTTTATATATCCGTGTTATTCACTGTGACAATGTGGCTGATCTGTGTATAAGTTAAAGACAGGACAATGTCTTCTCATGTCTTTCTGAATAACACATGCACTGTTTCCCACGGTACTATCAGACGTCAGGATACACACATTTTTCCACATAAGGTCAGCACATCTTCGTAATGCAACATATTACAATTCATAATGTCTTTGTCATCTTTACAGTATTTGAATGAGCGTGTGTGGTGACACACACTGTGTCTCCCACCACTGATAGTGCTGTTTTCCTGCATGCTCATTCCATTGAGAAGAAGTCATTTTTATTGATCGCTTTTCCAGGCATCATTTAATATGATAGCCTACATATTCACTTGTAAATATCGACCTTTCCCCAATGCCCCAACATCTGCACCATAAATAGTTCAGCGGCATGAAATAAAAAAATATAAAGCTGTAAATAAAGGTTGGGTTTAAAAAGTAATAGAGCTCTGTTTCCATAAAAAAAGTCTAATGTGGTTGGAATGATGCAAACAGTGGTGGACAGTCAGATCAAAAGAGCAATAACTCACTGAGTTAATGCTTTATCATTGGGACCAGTGGGCCCTCTCACTGTTATTTTTTCTCAAATATTTCTTATCATTTCTCATTATTCCCCTACTACTTCCACGTATGTCATAGAAACCCCATTCAAACTTTGGATGCATTTGGGTATCAAAGAGATTTTATACTTTCTATACAATATGCAACATTTGACTTGAAACTGCTCCAATTGAAAATTGCAGTGTCACATGCACAGAAACATTGGTCCATGTGACAACTCAGTTGAAAATAGTTCTGCACAACTAAGCATGAAAATAAAGAAAAAAAAAATCCACAGCTGCAAAACATGATTACACATTCACAGACCTCAATGTATGAGAATTTATTTGTTCTGCCATTCAGATTAGCGAAGGAGGATTTTGTTAACATGCACATTATAACGTGACCCACAGATGGGAAACTACACACTTCACAAGGTTAAAATATTAATTACCAGTTCGTACCTTTCATCTCTTCATGCACTACCAATTTGACCCAATTTTACAAATGCAGGCCTGTAATTAAGTTTGGAGTGTACACAACAAAACATCCCCAACCAGACACTGGTTTGATTAGTTGTTCATTTGCACACTGCACTAAAATTAGGCTGCAATTAAGACATGTTATGAAGTGCATGTAACCAACTTCCCTGTTCACTGCAGATTAGGATTGAGTCCAGCAGCATAAGGACACAGTCCTAATCACATACTGCCACCTGGTGGAGGAATGCCGCGAGACTTAAAAGACTTGCATTGGTGCAAAGATCCACTGTCAGTGTTTGACAAATCTTTATTTTAGCTTGATTAAATGGCAATGATAGAAACCTCAAATCAAACATTACTCAACAGAGTAACATACAGAAGTGGCAAAACTACAACATAGTTAAGACAAAATACCCACTATACATTTAAGTATGTACAACTTTGATAAATAAACCAATACTGTCTAAATGTTTGATTGTTAAGGATATTTCATTATTTCTCTAGGATTAATTCGCTGAGAGGAGCGGAGAGAAAGAGAACCAAGAAACAAAAGAGGCAGAGGGAGCAAGGATGATAGGCGTGTAGAACAGACTACTGCTTGACACACACAAGTCTGCACTCACAAATTTGAACCACAGTGCAGTTTTTCTGTTATTCGACAAAATGAAATGAACCAAAAAAATGGAGGATGTCTGATTGACCAGTTACATAACATTTGATTCCAGACACGAGCAGTAGTATTGTAGAGTTTCATATCGTGCTTCCTGAGACGGAGCCAACCTATACCTTTCCAGGCATGGCTTCACTGCACTTCTGTGCTGCTTTAAAGCTGCTTTCAAGCAACAATAGGACATATATTGTATGAAATACAATGTAAGCCCTATTGTTACTTGATACACACACAACCTGAAGAACACAATATTGTACAAGGATCATGAGGTTGGACTGAAGGCTAAAGTGTCATGTGATTTGTTTAACCCTTGAATTGCCCTCCACAAACAAAAAGACTGTTACAAGGCAGCAAACAAAGATTAAATGTTATTCGAGTGGGAACAGAAAACTGAATTACCGTCACTAACCAGCAGCATTTCTCATCATGTTTCATCTAGAGCACCAGGCACTGTGCAGCAGTAAAGTAAAACTAATAACAAATTGCCTCTTGTTTTTTAATAATACAGAAACAGAACGTGTTTTGGGTTTGAGACATAGTGAAATCATGAAAAATAATTGGGAGAGAGGAAATTAAAAAGGGGCTAATATGCCTGTTTTCCAGACAATCGAATGCCGTAAAAAAGAAAAGAAACCCAGGATGAAGGACATTCGTCCCTTGTAGACGACATTAATCCCCAGGGATGCGTCTCAAAGACCTTCAGGAAATTAGCAGTAAGAGCCAGATCCAACACTGAGACCCTGTCCAGACAAGTAGAAACCCACACCTGCAGCGATTCAGCCCCATAATTTTCTTTTGCAAAAAAAGAAAAAAAGAAAAAGAAAAACAGGGGGATTTCATCCCTCACATGGCTGCCAGGATCCAGTATTTAGAAAGTTTCCAAACATCTTAACAATCTCCTGAGTAGCAACTTTATTATTAAGTTTTTTTACAGACATTTTCTTTTTTTTTCTATAAAACCACTAATGTTTGACAAATATTACCCTCCCCTCCAACCCCCTCCTGTAGATTCTGCAGCAAAACCATTTAATTTTACAAAAGTAAACAAACAAAAAGACTGCAGAAGAATAAACAGTAAAAGCTGTACAAAATAAACATGTATTACCCACACATATTAAAGCACATCAGAAAAGGGCATAACTTGTCTTTCATAAAGCGAGGAATATTTTGGTTAGGGTGCCACACTCTATCAGACCTGCTGAGTTAAAATGATGTGTACTGTGGGGGACGACTGCATGAGTGTATGTATGTTGTCTAGGTAAGCAGTGCATATACTGTAGGAATTGTTTAATTTTACTGCAGAAAGATTCCTAGACAGAGAGCACACACACACAGAGAGAGAGAGAGAGAGAGAGAGAGAGAGAGAGAGAGAGAGAGAGGAGGCTTCATCTCAGACCCTTATCTAGAAACCCCAGCATGCTTCTTGTTTTTCTAGCCAGTAGAATCCTAAAGCCAGAGCTAGTAAATATATCCTAGAGAAGTTCCCAGGAGATGGTCTGAGGTAGACCTGAACTGTTCTCTCTGCACAGGCCCAGACAGACGCTCAGAAACCCCTGCTCTGTCAAGTGCAACATCAGGAAAGCTGAGCAGCTCTAGTGCCTCTTCATGGATGACACCTTTTTCTTCCTGGCTGCCAGCATCTCGTAAAATGGATCCCTGCTGATGGCAGCTCTATGGGCAAAGACGGAGAGGAAAGTGTCAGAGAGAGGAGCCAAACTGTGCAAAGTGCTGAACTTTATTATGTACTATGTAGGCATTGTACACTTGCAGTCAAGTAAGAAACTTTTCTTCCCCTTTTCTTGTTAAATTGTTTATGTAAAATATTCACAAAACCTCAACCAGTTTAAGAATTTCTTCTTTTTTTTTATTTGGCACAGTCAGCATTTGTGTTTCTGTGTTAACATTTTTTGGGTGGAAAACAATATCTACAATAGAGGTCCACAGAGGGAGAGGCATCATTCAGGCCCAACACACACTTTTTTTTTTTTTGCATTTGGCATCGCTTACACTACCTGAACATATTGAATAAAAATCTGCTAAAAATAATCTCCTCTTACGTCTCCAAAACAACGCTGCCTAAATTTTCACACAATAATAAATAAATAAATTTACTTGATGCTGTTCATCCATTCATCTTTTTCCTCAGCAGTGGGGGCAGAGATGCGATAAAAAGTATGGTTGCCCTCCACAACGCGTCCATCAGCCTCTGTCTTGCATGCTTTTATCACTTGGTCCTTGTTGTCAGGAATGAAGAGCTCAAAGCAATTCTGCATAGCAATGAAGATTAAAAGTAAAATGAATTAGGTTTGAAAGAAAAAAAAAAAAAGATATTCACATACAATTAAACCCCCTAAGGGTCTATGAAATGGATTTTAGGATATCTCTAAAATGCACCATGTACACTCCACAGGTATTAAAATAATGATGAACAAAAACAGGGCACCTATTTACTAAATGGAAGCTCTGGAGCAAGTCAAATGCTCAGACAGAGTCTGCACAGCAGTGAGCCAGATTGCTCTTTTTATGGGTCTTGTGTACACACGGTAATTTTTTTTTTTTCTTACAGTTGTGCTTCTGGTTTTGAGTTTGAGTTGAAATACTTGTATTACACTTTGCATCACCTATAGGCTTACAAAGGTAACACACTGCTGAAAACAAAGGTGTGGCTAATGAAGTATTTGTTTTGGACTGAGAAGCAGTTTGTAGTGACAGCGTATATAAAACATAAAACTATGCAGGATATTGTTGTTGACAATTACTCAGCAAACTCAAGCTAAACCGTGTCTATTATCAAACACTGATGAAGTGACAGAATGTACAGTAACAGGGAGGTACATAAACATTCCAGAGAGAAAAATATCACCGGATGGAAAATAAGCTCAGTGAAGACAGGAATAAAAATAGGAAACTCTTAAATTCACTTAATGTGGCCTTTAATTTGGAGTAAAATAAAATAAAATAAAATGTCTGTCACACATTGTGTAATCCCACAGTTAACCAGTAGACAGCACTGCACTTACTGGCTTCTTATCTTCCACCTCTTTAATGCTCAGGTTCTCCAGTGGGATGATTCCTCTGGGCTCTTTGTCCTGCACAAATATAAAATATGTAAATCCACACAGGAAGCTCCAGAAAGCAGCTTTTTTCACTGAGACTGAAAAACTAGGCTGAACTCACTGTGGTGTACTCAAAGTAGTACAGGCAGTTGTCAGTGAGGATGAACCACCGCCGCTTCCAGGTTTTTACTCGTCCCCCTGGGGAGCAAACAGTCAACATCAGAGAGGCTCAACAAAAAAAAAAAAAAAGAAAAAAAAATGGAGAGAAAAAAGAGAGACGAGCACCAAAGCACCAGGTAGAGCAGCAGACAGGCAGACAAATGTATGGGCAGACAGACAGATGATGGCTCCTTTTACCCAGAACACTGTGATATTCACTAATTCAAACCATGCTCCCCATCATTATATACTGTATATCATGCAAATTTAGCCCTTTTACTCTTTATTTGTTCAATACAGCTAGAGCTGGGTATCAACCATCAATACATCAGGAAATGTGGGAAACATCTGCATGAAGGAGTAAATAAGTGGTTACTGGGAATTAAGTTTGCAACTCTTTTACACCTAGTGGGGGGACCTCTGGTTAACTCCAAGCTCGCTGATCTGTGACTGACCTCTGACCCCTTTGTCACCTATACTTCCTGTGGAGAAACCTGATCACAGGACCAGATGGCAGCCTGGCAGTGGGAGGATGGGATGCCAACAAAGTGAGTGGGGGCAGGAAGCTCTGCGCCTGCAGCTATGCTCAGCTACTCTACAGGTAACTCAGACTAGAATTTCCTGTCTCAGCTTTGTTAAATAGCGGCTCAATGAGGATAAGGTTTCTTTCTAATCATGTCCAAAATTTCAGCCTTGACTAGAAAAGACTATTCCACTACCATTGTTAGTAAAAGTGCTGCCCTGTGAAACCCATCAACCAGGACAGGAAGCTTTAAGGATGTTTATATACATACATAATAGAGCACACTTGTATGATCATATAACAGCATTGGCACTGTATATGATATCCCACCATTTCAGACAACACGATAGGTCAAACATTTCGATCTACACTCATTATCTACAAACAGCATCAACACTCCTCAGTTGACAGGCAGAGATGGAGAGCTCCTTGCCGCATCTCGACCTGTCAGAGCGTTACAACGAAGACGCAGACAAACAAAAACACATGGACACAATGGCACAATCACACAGTCGACGGCCTGGAAGTTGATTGGGTCTGTGTTTTGTTGTATGGTCACATCAGAGGGAGAGAGAGAGAGAGAGAGAGAGAGAGAGAGAGAGACCATCCTCTTGTGCTTGAGCGTCCCAGCAGATTGCTGCTGAGGCTGTGTGGATGGTGCTATGCTGGAGTGGAGGGAGTCACCCATGCATGATGCAACTGTGAGAGGTCGGGCAGGTTGAGGATAAGAGGAAATAGGTTTATGGTCAGTTGCTGTTTTTTCTTATTATTAACTGATTTATTTGTTGTTGGGTTTTTTGTTAGATTTATTTGACACATTAAATTAAAGCTTTTGTACCAATTGAAAGACTTAATTTCTTGTACTTAGTAGCTAAAATGCAAAATAATCAAATTATTAACCATATGTATTTGAAGAATGTACTAAGCAACCATTATCCCTTTTCAGTGCACTCCTCTGCCCATGTTTTTCTCCCACAGTTTGGTCCAGTCCAATGCAGCAACACACCGGGCTTGGGCCACACTGTTACCCTCCAGATTCATTTATTTGGCATGACATAAGAAAAGCAGAGCCATGTTATTGAAAAGGTGCATTATTCCATTTCCAAACAAGTGGAGAGCAAAGAGGGTCACGATCATTGTTGAGAGTAAGGTAAAAGTCCTTTGTTGTGCTCAGTGTATGGAAAAAAGATATAATGCAGCTTTCAAAAAACAGAGATCAAAGAGAGTGACCACCACAGCGTACAGAGAAAAGAGGGTCAAACTGCTCAGTACAGTGGTCACAGAGCTTCAGCTCCCAAAGCCAAGCCTACGGTTTGGCAAATGCACTCAGTGACCACTCAGCAACCACCCACTGAGATAAAAGAGTATGGACAAACCACCAGCTCAATGAAAGACTGAACACACAAACATCTGGATTTCAAAGAGAAACAATAAAAGTAAAAAAAAAAAATCTGTAGACAAATAAATAAACCTGCTTGAATGTAAAAACAAAATGAGAAGGAAAGCATGGCAGACCACCAAAAGCACCCGAGAGCTGAGAGATGGACTAGCATTTGGGAATAGCAGGTGTACATACCTCCTGAGGAAAGACAACAGCCAAAATCATGGGAACAAACAAACAAACGAAGAGGAAAAGGAAACAAAAACAAAAGAAAATCAAATTATATGATAAAGAATTATAGCACCACAATCCTTTTAATTTTGTTTCCGAGGAGGCTTTAATACACTGCTTCACAGGTCTTCATTCTTTAGGCATGTGGGTCAACAGATACATTTTACAAATCTGCTGTTCTTAAATCAGGCCACAAGGGGGGAGTGTGATTCACGTTAAAACACTGTAAAGCACTATATGGATTATCACCTCCACTTAGGTTATATCCAGTAATTTATCTTCCACCCTGATTCATCAAATTTGTCATTAGTCACTGAGAAAAATGGTTTTGACTCTCTTGGTTTAGTCTGTTGTTAAGATTCACAGTGAGTGGGAGATTCAATGTCACTTCACAGGATCAGGCTGTTTACATTAAACTTCACTGTGAATCTGGACAACTGTGAGAGAGCTCAGAGGAAACAGAGGATGAAAAGCTCAGGAGTCAAGGGTTATGACCAATAAAAGTACCAGGTAGCACTGTGTGAAACATGTAAAGATATAGTTTACTTTTTATTCTCTGAAACATAGGGTTCAGTCAAAAAAAGTCCTGTTGAAAATTCACTTGAAATATTTTATTTATTTATTGTAACCAGGGAGACTAAACATTTTGAGATTAAACCAGGAATAACAACCAACCCACTTTATTATTTTAAAAAAAAGTCTGCTGTGTGGTTTCTATTATGAGATGAAGTATGATTTTCAAGTCTGCAACAAAAATCTACCTGAGGACCAAATGTCTGACAGAAAAAGGGGGGAAGGATTATCAATCATCAGGTATTCACAGAAAGTACAATTTTTTTTGCATGTGTATATCAGTGTATGATTATGTATACAAAGAATATGTAAATAAACACTATGCACACACATACACATATATATAGTATGGCTTAAATAAACATATATATAGTATGGCTTAAATATTTTAAATGTCTCCTCTTGTAAAGCCATTCATAATACATCAAAGTGGGCAGAAATGCCTTCGGATGTTTTGGGTCAAGTGTGACAGATCGATCAACACGGTACCTCCGTCCTCACATAATCACACACACTCACATGTTATCAACCTCAGGAATGATACTGGTTATCACTTCACACGTCTGATTTTTAACCCTGAGATACTCCATACATTTAAGCTGCTATGGAACACAGTGCAAATTCATTCATCAAGCTAGTGATGAGAACAATCACTTTGGAAATCTACAGTAGTACACTTCCAAAGAGAAATGTGTGTATATACACTATATCTAGTGACACTAACCTAGTTTTAGTAGCCAGCCCTCTCTGTCTGGGTTGAAGAAAGTGTGTGTGAGGTCATTGCCATCATCCTCTGGAATTTTAAAGGGCTCGTTCTTGATGCTCTCATACAGATTCTGTGGTAAAGAGAGTTGACCGTGAAAACAGAGCAGGTTTGAGATTAAAGGGGAAAAAAATTAAGTCACAGACACTCACCCTGAGGAGGTCTTCAGGTAAGTCTCCTCCATCATTGATGCCTCGGTTCATAGATATAAATCGTTCCACAGAAGGCTTGTCTTTCACGTTGGGGTTGTGGAGGCTGGTGTTTAGCATGATGATGGCAAATGACAGGATGTAACAGGTGTCTGTAACACATACATGCAGAACTGTGTGATGAAGGGATGAGATTTAAGAGATAGCAAAAGTTCACTGTTCACCATAAAATTGCTGCCATGTTTAATGTGGTTTTTAAATATGAATGGAAATTGGCTGCGCTAAAAAAACACTTTGCACTTTTGGGGACTACAGTGAAACAGAGTGGAGAAGCTTCGTTTTAGCGAGGTGAGTGGGTTGGATTGAAAGGCTGCATGTGGGCAGCTAAGTATGCATATGTAAATGTAAAAGTGCATATCTTTCTCCATGTGTGTATGTACACTAAAAGACAATGTGGCTAGCACACGGCTGACACAGAAGCACTTTATGTGGCCTGTTTGGCTGTTGAAAAGCCCCATGCATTATTCACATCCATCTGCAATCATGTTAGATGCAGTCGGGCTGTCTGCTCCAGGCATTATTTCCCAAAAGCCAGACACTCTCCTATAACACAATTAACTGCAGTAGACTTTGTGCCTGCTTAATAAAGTAGTTCAGAAATGAGCTCAATTGATGCGACATGAGATCTGCCTAAAGTATGGGAAACACTGCTTACAATAATACGGAAGTAATGGCCCTAGAAAAATACCTTAAAATGAAAAGGCAGTTTTATCAGTATTCTGACAAATACTGACCTTGTATTGCTATAAAAAGACAAACATAAATAAAGGGGGATCTTGGCAAGATTTTAGACCTATTCAATCAATACAAAACCTTTATGGTGGTTTATACTGAGGCCTAAAATGTACCTCACATTTGATGAACTCACATTTATGGCTCTGTCTTTTTATGACAGCATTAAAAAGTGGGCTACAGAGCATGATAGTGCTACCTGTGGACTGGAAAACACCAGAGTTGCACTGGCAGTAACGCTGAGCAAAGGCCTCCATCATGCGGTCGATTTTCTGAGCTTCTCCAGGCAGCCGAAAACTCCACAGGAACTGTCTGTCAGGGGAGACATAGTTCAATCGTTAGTAACAGACTCACTTCCTCTATGAAAAGGCTGAATTTTACATCACAAGACTGAAACTAGCAGCTGCATCCTTGCAAAATGCAAATAAGGTGGGAAAAGTAATAAACACGTTGTCTTACCTTAAAGCCTGAACCAGGTTGAGGTCTGTGAACTCATGAAGCTCCACAAAGGCATGCAGGACTTCAATGTTGAAGTCATCTCTGTAAGAGGAACAAAAAGTTTTTATCCACCCAGTTTTAACAATACAAAAAATGTATAACATAATATAAATAAAAAAACCAGCATATGTTTAAAATGAGAAGGTGGAAACATTTTTTACATTTTTCTTGGAAAATTATTATAATTGATTAATTAAGATGAAATTATTATCAAAATAGCTGATTAAGATCATATATAGAAAAGATCATGAGCCAAATATTTAAGTGTTAATTTTAAGATGTGATTTCATGGATACAAAAGATGGGAGAAGAACAAACATTGCCTTTGTTGTAGTTGTTGGTTCAAAGCTCTTAACATACAGTAAACATACAATCACTACCTCCTTTGAAAATGACAGCTAAGGGTGCGACTTGTCTAAGATTATTGATATACTGCACACTCCAATCTAACCCAATGGAGGTGGACAAGCAGCCTGCCCCTTTCATTTATCATCTTATCTCCATCATGACATCATCCTCAACCTTCATGCCCCTCAGAGTAAATGATCTACCCTGTGGGATCATGGGATTGCTCTGAGGAGCTCTCGTTGATACAGTCATATCCAGTCACATCTATTCCCAGGGGAGGAGTGACCAATCGTACCAGAAGAAACCCCACCCCACATACTGTAAATTAGAAACCCACTGAGCTTAATAACGATCAAACAGAGAGCATCCATCAACAACATGTGCTCCATTTACTCCCCAAAGTCTACACCCAGAGAGTAACGAGGGTGCTCTCGAATAAAAACTTCAAATACATTTGTTCCTCGATTGTGTTATCACTGTCATGTATGGATGAGTAAGATCATCTAAAACAGATGGAGACTGCTGAGCAACCGGCTTTGTCATAACAGGATGGTCTAAATGTGGGACCAATAAAGTATGTTTGGGAAAGGATGGGTGTGTGCCTGACCAAGAGGAAGCAGAGCAATGGGGAAAGTATGCATACTCGCTATTTGATGCTTTTATTTACCACATGGATGGGTGCTGGTGAATGAAGATAGCAAGGAGGAGAAGGATAGAAAGAAGGCAAAAAAAGGTTACTCTATATCCAGACCTCTCTCCGAGGTAATCACCAATGGCTGTTTTGTTAAGGCCCTCGCCCTTGTAGAGGAATTGAGCAATGTCATCGCTGGTATTCTTCAGCAAGTCATTCTCAATCAGAAACTGGATCCCCTGAGAAAGAGAGAGGGTCACAGGTTACATCCTGCTCATGAAGATATGTGGGGGAAATCCTATTTCTTCAGGATAATTACAATTAACTTTCACATACCTTTTTGGGATCCATGTTGAATTTCTTACGGCCCATTGCCACCTGTTTATTCCTCTGCATATTTTTCCTAAAACATTAGAGTTTTCATTTGTTATTGACTTAGAAATAAAATGGCAGATAAATGTAATGGCGATTTATTTGCGATTAATGAATTCTACAGCTGTTCCACATAATGCCAATAAATAAAAAAAAGTTTATCAGAAACCCTTGAAGTGTTCACATGCCAGTCCAAAATTGTTATAGAAGCTAGAACCTGATTATTTTGCTCAGTAAATTATTGAATTTTTGCTCCATTGTGAAGACGTGAAATTGTTTTGCCTTTTAAATTTGATACACACAAATCAAATTCCATTTAAATTGATAGTCCATCATTGTGCTCGTTCCACATGGCTCAGACAAGAACAATAAATGTATGTACTTGCCAGGGGCTGGCCTTTCTTTCTGCTCACCACGATGACAAATCATTGATAAGGCATTTAACATCATGCACATGGGAAAGTCTAATTTCTCAGGCCTGGAGTTATTTAGGGGTCACAGTGCACTCCAAGAATTCACTGTCACCATGGCTACATCTCTATCCCCAGCAGATGAGAGGTCACCATTCCTTCCCACTGAATCACTCACATAAGCATTCCTTTGGCTTTGGTCTGCTTAAATCCAACATTCACCTTTACAGATGCTGCAAAAGCAAAGACTAGCAATCAATGTCTTTCAGTGAATCATAAGAAGGTGCTGAACCATTAATGGGTTTCAGAGCCAAGAGAGAGGAGTGCTTCAGGAATATTCAGGAGCTGATGGGATCCCTATACACTTGAGTAGACCAAACAAGAACACCCCTTCCCCTAAGACCATCCTTTGTCTGCTTCTGCCCGTACAACCACTGCATTATTTAATGAGGTCTACCATCATAGGGTTTGCCTGATTAATCATTTAAACTGCCTTAAAAACAGCCAATTTGAAGAGGGTATTTGGTGAGATGTCATCCAGCATGAATAATTGACAGCTTCATTTGCTATGTTAATAGAAGGCAAGCAACAAGCTAATTTAGCCTAAACACAGATAAAAGTGAACAGTTTTCTTTTCTCACCTCTCTTCAGTGGAACCCAGGTTCTCAATCTCACTTGTTACTTCTGCTATCTCATCCTTCAGCCGCTGCAAAGAACAAAGCACAGATGTTAGCCTTAAAATGTAAAATAAATTATCTCTGCCAAAGAGGCTATGTTTTAGGCTGTGTTAGTCTGTTTCTTTGTCTGTCTTTCTGTTTGTGAGAAATATAAGGGTGTATGATGAAATGTTAACCTTGCTAGTTAGAGGAGTGTATTGTATCTTTTTGTTAGAGCTTGGTTGATGCTCTATTAATGCTTTTCCTAGTTCCATGGGTCACAAATTGTGGTGTAGGTACCAACAGTATTATTTTCTGGTACTCATGATAAAAAAAATGATAAGAATCAGTGCTCTTGTTCAACATTTATATACGTGGGTGGCATCCTTCCAAAACAACTGGGCTCACAGGTCATTTGTCTCTACCTGTGTGGTATCTGTTAGCTTGGAAATGAAATCACTTAAACCTCATTGTCTAATCATACTGCATTTCACAGTTATACAGTGTAAAATTATGTGGGTTTTATGTAAAGGTCTTTTGATGTTTGCGTGTTTGGCCTTTGACAATTTTCAGTTTTCTTCACTATTGCTGTATGAAACATGACAAATTTATAAACTAATATCTACACTGGCTGCCAATTTCCCTGAGAACAGGAGCTGTAGAAGAAGGTGACCACCAAAAACTGTATTAAACTGTGGTGAGAGGCGAGCATGATAATCTCATGTCTATAAGTCATATCAGAAGGTGTGCCTGCTCAACCAAACATTTCTTTCTAAATTTAATTAGGTATAGGACAGTCAGCAATAACCTCAATACAAATGGAGCAAGAAAGCATAAAAGTGGATTATGCTGTAGTTAATGTGGCTTTTAAGAAATTGATGGCTTTTAAGAAATTGATGGCCTTAAAGGCAGTTTCAGTCAATCAGACAAGTGCTTCTGATGGTGCCTACTGGTGCCAGATTGGCGCAGTATGGTTGCTGGAGAGGGACAGAGAGGGTGATGTCAGGTTGATAATAATCTGAAGCAATAGACTGCAGCATTAGATATGTCCTAGATACAGTTGGAAATTTGTCACTATTGATCATTTGACACTCCACATAAAAGTTAACATTTTCAAGTCTCTCCATTCATATCCATCCACAGACTGAGTTTATCATTCCTCATGTATAATATCAAGTCATTACAGGTTAAACCACAGAGGAGCATCTGCGTTTCCTGCACAATCACAACACATTCCTCAGATGCTTGTCCCTGCAAACAAAAGCATTGCTCATACAGGAAAGTGGTTGGTTGTGGTGGGGGAGTGATGGGGTTCCAGCTTGCTGGACCTAAGGGTGGGAGGGAGGGATAAAGAAAGGGATCAGTGAGCAAACCACAGAAGAGGAGTGGACTGGGCAGTAATGGTGGCCAAAGAGAGGGGGAAGGGCATGGGGGTCATAAAAGAGAGAGTGTCTGATCACACCTCCAATGTTTGTCTGTCAGAGCGATCGCAAGTTGAGAATCCGTCTGACTACATAGCATTGTTCTGCTGTCTGCATGAGCATACTCCACATAAGGCTATAACACTCTTTTATTTCAAAAAGCTGCATTCAATACCGATACCAATATCAAAAACTAGAGCATCAACCAATACCAGTCCAATACAGTCTGTGAAGTCAGTCAGTGAATAACAAGGGCCTTTCTGCATGGAGTTTGCATGTTCTCCCCGTGTGTGCGTGGGTTTTCCCAGTGTTCTCCAACTTCCTCCCACAGTTTATAAACATTCAGATTTGGTGATTAGGCCAAATTGACATTCTAAATAGGTGTAGGTGTGAATGTCAGAATGGATAGTTGTCTGTCTCTATGTGTGGCCCTGCGATGGACTGGTGACCTGTCAAGGGTGTACCACGGCTTTCACCCTATGTCAGCTGGGGTGAGGGACCAGCACCCCCTGTGACCCTCATGTGGAGAATAAAGCAGTAGAAAATGAGTGAAACTGGGGTAGGTTTTTTGAGCTATTTCAAAGACATAATTCTTCAACAAATTTTCTACTCCAATGAAGAAGAAGTAAACAGCCCATAACATGGCTCAGCTAAAAAGCTGATGCAGATTTTATTTAGATTTTTACAGCCTGTGCATAGTGAAGAATGCAATATAAAGGATTTTCAATTGCATGGGATTTGGGATTTTTATCCGACTGAAAACTGATTCAATGATTTTGACCAGTATTAAAGTACCAATAGTACCAATAGTGAGTATCGTATAAGCTCAGCTAAGAGTTATTCTAGGTGGCTTACTGGCATTTTTTTTCCATTTCAAAAATCTACAATTACATTTTAAACAAGTGAAATGAAAACACCAGTGAGAAAGAGAACTATAAGAAGGTTATCAGGTAAAATTTTAGTATAAAACACATTGGCTACATGCATGTATTTTGCAGCTATAATGTCCTCATACAATATCTTATTCTAGCATTACCTGAATGTCCTCCAGCAGCTCTTGCTTGCGCCGCCGGATATTCTCCAGCTCCTGCTGCTCCTCTGGAGTGAGGTCGTCTGGCACTGACAGAGATGAGAGAGAGGATGAAGAGTTAAAATAGTGGTGGAACCTTTAACCTTTCTGAGTACACAACCTAAGAGTGCACAAAAATAACAATATTACAATAAAATCTCTTGATTACACAGGGTGACTGAACATCAGCAACATGTCTCTCTGTGGTTTGGAGCCACAGAGAGACAGGAAGAGAAAGAGAACACTTGAAGTCTACAGCATCAACATTGTGCACTATAAAGGGGTTTTTACTCTAATGTGGCAAAATGAAACAGCTCAGGTCAGCAAGGCACTGCTGAGCATCAGTGCCACAGCAGCATCAATGTGACAAATCTCAACATTACTGTTGCTTCAGTCACTTAGACTATAGGTAGTTTATAATTAGCTTTGTGTGCACCATGAACTGAGGGCCAAGAAATGTGACACTGAAAAAAAGTGAACAGTATCACAAACAGTGAACAGTATCACAAGATTTTGCATCAGCCTGTGTAAGCTAAGTGGTAGCCCAACTCCCTGAAACCAAACAGTGTCAGGAGCATCTCAAATCATAGTGGGTGTTGTTAGGATTTCAGCTCTGTCATGCAATGATTCCTGCTCCAATTCCCCCAATGGCACAGCACAAGTTTCCTCCTGTGACCTCTCGTTCTTCCCACATTAACTCAATAGCATGGTTCAAGGGTCAAAGGGGCAGAAGCTCAGGCCAACCATGTGAGTGTTTGCAAACAGTTAACAAATTGATAGTTAAAGATTGATGGAAACTGAAAACAGTCAAACCTTTAACACAAGGTTTGACATGACTGATTCCGCAACTTCCAATAAATGAGAAAATACTTGTTTTTCCTTCAACTATACTTTGAACTATTTTTTTCTCTACTGCATTAACTAGGACTGAATGATTTAGGGGACATTTGTAATTGCTATTTTTTCCTTTCAGGCTGTGATCAGAAATATAATTTGTTTTTTCAAGTGAAGCTTCAGTTTAAGACTGTTATTAATGCCTTAATTGGCATATAACATAGAACAATGAAAAAAGAGCAGCTGAACTGCAGCCATTGTAATTTGCTCACTACATTGTTTTAAATAGAAATAGCAAAATAATAACTTGATCAAGTAATGCATCACAAAATTGCTGCTGCATTAAAGGGTCAGTGAAATAATGTTTACAAAATCACAGCAATCAGAAAACAATAACTCAACCACATAGGCAGAAATTATAACTTAAATTTGTAGGGGACGATTTAATCCAAATATATATGATTTAACAGAGATCAGCAAGAGAGAAAATACATGTAGGCAAATGAAAGCTACTTATTTTAATTAGCTAAACATCTCAAGATAATTACCAATGTCTTCACTGGAATGTCTGCCGACAAACAATGAGATTTGTTGCAGGAGTCTCCAAAACAAAGCAATGTTGTCTCTGAATGTTATTTTCAGAAATCTGGGCTAGATCTCCATTAATGGCTGACCTTTCACACACCATCTCTATCAGCCTACACTATCCTCGGTGAACCAGCCATGTCCATCCCAAATGTTCTTGGTTTCCATGGAAACCACAAGTGTAAGCTCACAGTAGGATGTGGTGCAAATACATACACCAAAACAAAGAGTTGCACAGCCTTCTTTCTGACATAGTTAGACAGATCACTCAAGAGCATCTGTTATGACAAAATGTTAATGTTTAAGAAACAAGTCAAACTGAGTGCACAAACAGAAAAGCGCTGATATGACTACTCTTAAAATGTGTGGGTGTTCTTACATTTAAAGATCCTCTCTCCCTATTGATTAAAGTAGTTAATGCCAAACTGGGCAAACCCAGGTCTGGGCTTTGTGTTTAGAGTCACAAATAAGACCAAAACCAATGCTCAAAGCAAGACATTTCTGGAAGCGTGAGGTCAGGTTGGGCGGCTGGCAGATGCTGAAAGAAGCCACAGTGCAGGACAGCAAAAGGAACCACAGCGTTCTTGGCACAGAAGAGCACCACAAAGTGACAGACTTGCAGGAGAGACGAAAAACTGAAAAAAAACTATAATTTTACACAGAGGAGGCAGCAAGGAAATGAGCGGACGAAAGTTATCATTTGAGAATAGAAGTTGTCTGTTTACTTGTCTCCTTTAAAAGCACAAACAAGAAGCTTGCAGAAGATCGGTATTTTTCCCCAGTTGAAGAGCAGATGCACAATGCTACTGCTAATTAAAGGCCAGGTTTTCAACTCAACAATCCACCATGTCCCCTCATGTCATCTGATGTCACCCACACTATCAGTCCTGCACCAAGGTAATCAGAAACAACCACCTCTGCCATCATGACTAAATCAGGGAAGGGAAAGACCCCACCCACACTTGTGCCAGGGGCAGGCATCAGATGGGTGTCTTTTCCAGAACAAAGCCGACGAGGGGGGGGGAACCCATCCACTTAAGTATATGATGAGGGCTGCATTTATTCTTTTAGTCTAGGAGAGCTGCTTGGATGATTTTTACCAAACCTCTGCACTTACACAGCCAATGAAAAGTGTGTGTCATCAAAAAAAATTATCATGCTTCACTGTCCTGTCTAACAAAACCAAAAAATCCTAAAAATATCTTTAAACAAATGACAGAAAGTGTGAAAGCCAGAAAACAGATGGTAAATGAGGTGAAGAGAGTGTTGATAGTGAATCTGGTTCACAAAAGACAGACTGATTATTTGTCAGACTTACAGACATACTGTTGATTTAGTGACATTAGTAAAAGTTTAATATACAGTGTAAGGACATATAGTGTTTCCTGTTCCATTTTCACATAATGCTCCACTCCATATCTTAGTTTTGGAGCCACTTGAGGCAGAGGGTCGCTACAGCAGTGACTGAGGTGAACCTGTATCTAGTTATTTCCACAGGCTGATAAACATGGTCTGCCCACGTCTGCACTGCTGTCTGGATAGCAGGTCTTTCAGGGAAATTACATACAGATGAAAATGTGAGGAGTGCAGTCATGTACCATTTAGTAACATATGCACGCACATAAGGAAGGTCATCAAAGGGTGTGGGCATGTACTGGGACAAATTGATTTTAATAGGAAAGCATAATGTAGTGTACCAATGAGTGCACTTCTGATTAAATCCAGGACAGTATAATATGAGCTTTGTCCCACCCCTTATTACTTAAGGGCTAATTAACCTCAAGGCATTTCTAAGTACTCCTTTTGAATAAGATCATGTTACTTCTGAGTTGATGCATCCTGACTGACTCTGTTTTACTTAGTGTGAAACTGTAAATGACCACAATGCTTCATATGAGCCCCAGATATTGTATGGTTAATATTTAGACTATGTACATCTAATACCACGATGGACAAAGCAGTTTTAGTGAGGGCTGGTCCAGCAGGGAGTGCTGAGGAAGTGATATTTAGGTAGGTACCAATTATAGCTGTTCTGTCCCACAGCAGCAGAGCCCACTAATACTCATCATGACTGCCACCCTTGCAGAAGAGGCATATGTCTCATTTCCACTCAGATCACTCAAGAACTCTCCTTGGAAAATAAGGAAATTAGAATTCAGAGTGCTGTAAGATCACGCGGCCTCCCCCTCCTCCTCTCTGCAAATGTGACCTAATTTTAAAACGCTTTTCTCAGCATCCTATGGCTCAGAAAAAGTATTCTCTAAAAATGTTCCATACCTAGGCTGACCCCCACAATGAGCCACCTGCTGGGCATGATCACAAGACACACGCAGTTGTAATAGAAGACATCTCTATGTTCACGGATAACTTTATTGTGACAATACTTTCTGCTTCCAATGTAAATCTACATGCATAATAGTAGAGGTTGTGCGGACATTTTACACCAGGATGTGGTGATGTGGAATAAACACTAGCACTGCAATGATTAGTCATCATTGTTGACAAAATTGATGATAAAATTAGTTAAAACTAAAAGCGCAGACCTTCGCCAAGCAATGATAAAGAGACCTTCAAAAAATTTCTGGATCCAGACAGCGATCCAGATCACCACCAAAATCTCACCATCTGTTCCTTGTCCCATTAGACACCTTCCCTGAGTTTTATCAAAATCCGTCCTTAACTTTTTGGGTTATTTTGCTAACAGGCACACAGACAAACAGAAGGACAGACAGACAAACCAACACTTGCAAAAACATAACCTCCTTAATCTGATAGTATAATTGATTAAGTGTTTCAATAATTGATGACTAGTTGACTATCAAAATAGTCCTTAGTTGCACTAATAAACACCATAGGGCCAAATGATCCGCTGACTGAGGAAAAAGCAAAGAGATACACATCCTTTCTATAGCCACATGTTTATGTGACTGTACATGACCAGCAGCTTTTGAAGAAGTACAGAAACTGGGACAGATAAATGATCCTGGTAGCAGCAACTGTTACCTGAACAACATTAAACAGGTTCTGTTACACCTAATCTTTGCACACAAACAGCATCTGTTTGGTCCTTACTGTTGGGTCCTCACATTACTAATTTCACCTTCAAAATTCAACCACGAACATCAGTTTCCTCTATCTTCTCGTCCTCGTGTTGCTCAATGCTCTTCTTGTTGTTGTTGTCCAACCTTTGTCTTGATATTTACATGGACAGACACCTTTAGATTTGCTCCAACCTCTAACCCCAAGGTCCTTACAGTTTCCAATCAATCACCCTGTGGCCTAAATCAATATTAGGGCCAGCTGTGAAGAGAAGCAGCCTACCTCACAATGAGGTTTCATACATTTAACACACATGTATAATGTGAGCTGGGATGGGCAAACACACAACCCAAGGTGTATTAAATAGTTCAAAGGTTCTTGATCTTGTCTGCTGTTTGCTGCTTGAACAAGCAAATGTGGTTTAACACAGTTGTTGGGTCTGCTGATCTCTAATATAAGACTGAATCTCATTACTAAAGCAAAGCCCACAGGGACTCTCCCTCATATATATTTGAAACCACTCACACACACTCAGAATTATTTTTCCATGACTTCAGAAGACTACAAATTATACTGACTTACATTCATTTCCTGACCTACTCCAGCCTCAGTCCCAAATGTCATGATGTCATGTCAGTCTTCATCTTGTTGGGGACTTGGTTTTGTCATCATGAGAACTACAAGTCCCAACAACATAAACACCTATACCCACACACATACAAACCAGACAACCTGTAACAAAGCAGAGTAGTGGTTGTGATGCGAAAGAATGCTTGTCATTAATGTGGGCATGACCATTGACCACCAGATCCAATGCCCAACACAAAAACAGCCTGAAATAGAACAAGAAATGATCACCATGTATAGATCAAAAAGCCACAAAGCTTCCAGTCTGACCTGGCCTAAGGGTAGGAGGAGGTGAAGGGCGACAGAGAGAGGGGAGCCAACAGGAGAAGGAGCCCTGTGTTTGGCTGGGGAGGTGTGGGACAGCGAATGGTAGGACAACACAGAGACAGTGGGACGGATAGTGGGCTGTTCACAGCTCTCCCATTGTGTCTCTCCACATTCTTCATCTATGCTCAGGCATACAAGATGTGAGGGTTTACTTGGATTCACTTCTAAGTTTAGCTTCAACATTGTTGGTTGCGGCATATTTTCCATAATCATCCCTTTCGTCCAGTGAAGTAAAATCTCAAATCTCTGTTCTATAGTCAGAAACCACTGCTGGCTGTAATGAAAGAATTTTCATTGCTGACATATATGGGCAATAAAGCACACAAGCACAAACACTTTCCCCACTGACAGCTACACACAGTCCTGTCAATGATGCAGCAGTACACTCAGCTACATTCTCTGACCTTATAGGCAACAAGCTACAGCCTAGTATGTAGAGTGACAGGACTTCTGAACAGACATACTCAAGTCAAACCTAATAATTAGATTATGAATTTCATTTTTTTTTTCCATTGTATGATTGTTTTTATATTCTTGGTTGCATGCATTATCAGTAAATTTAATGAGTCAACCTTCTGTCAAGTCAATTTGTTCAGGGAGCAGATGCAGTGAGGGAAATCCAGTCACACAGTGACACATGGCATGTGTTAGAATAACACAAGTCAACTACCAAGATAAGCACACAAGCACTGGTAAATGAAACTGCTAACCTGACTGAGAAATCCTCAGAAGTGTCACTTTTCTGTCTCTCCTGGTGACTCCGTTTTCTCTTTCTACTCCACCTTCATGTAAAATATATATATATATTTTTAAAAAAAAAACACACCAAAACCCAGTAGCCCCTTCTTCTGTCAGCTCATGTTAGATGCAGGCCAGCTGGATTGCCACATGTCAAGTAGCAGAGAGAAGGAGCCCGCTCCTCCACTCAGACAGAGAGACACTGCCAGGTTTTTCATAGATACAGCACAAATATTAGCTCCCAGCCTGTTCACAGACCTACACACACACACACTCACTGACTCAATCCAAGTGAGGAAGGAGCCTTACTCACTACCTCACTCCCTCCCCTCTCCATCCCACTCTCTCTCTCTCCCCCTCTATTTCGTTGTCACTACAGTTAACATGGAGGCTCCACCCAGTGGCTCTCTCTCTCTCTCTCTCTCTCTCTCTCTCTCTCTCTCTCTCTCTCTCTCTCCCTCTCCCCCTCTCTCCCTCCTTCCCTCCTTCCTCCCCCCCCCCCCCTCTCTCCCCCCCCTCCCCCCCGGCCCCCCGTCCTCCTCCCCCCACCTCTCCTCTGTCCCTCTGTCTTCTGTCCCCCACCTCTCCTCTGTCCACCTGTCTTCTGTCCCCCACCTCTCTCTCACACACACACACAATCACAGACAATACACTGTGAGTGGCTTTTACTTCGATGTCAATATGCATATTGAGTTGAATTTCTGGTTGATATACAAGGATATTTAGAAAATCAACTTAAACAACTGTATTACAATGGTAAATGTATTGAAATTCCTAGTTTTCCTTCAAATGAACAACATACTTTCCGTAAACGAAAATCCAATTAAAATGTACTAGGGTACTACTGATGACCTATCAATATCATTACAACATACAGAGTTACGGGGGACATCATGCTTCCTAAAGTCAAAGGCCTACATTTGACTCCATATATAAAAGACTGCTTATGTGAAAAATAAGCCATTTTCATTCACTGTTACATAAAGCTAATAAAAGAATCTTTTCTCTGTGATTTAATTTCCTAGAAAACAAGAAATGGATGAGGGTAAACTGTGTGTATGAGTATAAATTATTCTTTTGACACCTCCAAGGGAAAAGAGAGGAATTCATTGTGTTGCATGAGCTGTTGTTTTGAGTCGGACCTGGCCTTCTCTCCCCTGACCAGTCATACGACCAATCATACCATCACACCATACCATACCATTACCTTCAAACTCCAGTTTAACAATGGAGTCTGTGCTCAAGACAATCATTTATTTTCATGTTGTGGATAGTGTGTGAGCATTACCCTAATGCTAATAATGCACGCCCACATGATTGCACACACATGCCTTGGGTATGTTGACAGCACAGAACAGACGTGAGCTTTTGTCTCACGTCTTCATGGAGTTGGATGAGTCAGTCTGGAGCCCTCTGCTGTGCTGGCTACACGCTGCAGTCACACAGCTTCCTCTGACTCGTGTCTGTATGGGTCAGCATGAGAGGCTGATACAACATTTTCTCAACAGGTACATTAACAAATAATCATTTAAATTATCAAATAACCTAAAATAACCTTTGTGCTTCAAGGTACAGCCTTTGTGCTTCAAGGTACAGCCCAGTATTTGTATTGTTCTGGGAATTAAAGAAAGTTATTCATTGTGTAAATTTATCACAATGAATAAGAAATAAAACAAATAAGATAGAGGCAGACCAATTAAGCGGTTAGGACGATCAATCCTGCAGCTGCACACACACCCACCTCAACACACGTACAGTATGTAAAATCCACCATCATATACACAAAAGATCTTTAATAATCTCTGCTCTATTTTATTGGCATTTATCAACATTAATTGTTTTCACAGGCCGATGTAGAGATTTCTTATTGTTTTTCCCTCAAAAGCGGAAGCACTACCTCGACCAACAATGCATGCTTTTGTCCTCTGATATATTGGCCTTGATTCTTATCGGGACTATGCTATTGTCAACATCCTCTCTCGCTTGAAAAAAACAGACTCTACTCACACAAATAACACACACATCCAGAGAACCGATGATGGGAAGAAAAGGAGTGTGCTCAAATCTTTTTTTTTTGTTTGTTTAGTTTTTTGTAGGAAAGCAGTCTAGAAATGTATGCCCACACACAAACTGTAGGATGTCACTTCCTGTACTGCATACTGTCAAACCATCAGCTTCCTGTTTGTGAGCTGTTAGATCAGAGCAGTGAAGACTGTGACTACACCCACTCATCCTGTGGGAAAAGCAGTAAGAACGGTTGCTTTTACTTTAAACCCTCGGCTCCTCCAGGACATGATAAAAAAAACAATCAAGTGAAGATCAAGTGAACAATTATATTTAATATACAGATACTGAGATTGCAATCTAAGTTGTGATCACTCAGTTTAAAAAGTGATGGAGCACTACCACATGAGGTACTATCAAAATATTTGCTACGAAACTGTATTATGCAAGAATGAGAATGAGAACTTAAAGAAATGAACAGAATAGTTTGCTTTAACTGGCATTAAGCTGCACCCTTTGAGATTTGCAAATAAAATAGGGTCAAAGTGTGATTAAAATTTGAAAACAATTAATGGTTCAACCCTACTCTTAAACCATGTCAGCAGCAAAGCATGTGATTCCATGCAGAAATGCTTTCTGGTTTACTCTCTTTCCAGACAACTTGTAGAGAAAATTAAGCTAAGTAGATTATGCAAGCCCTAACCTGACCGGCACCTAAGCTGCACAGTCTTTAATAAAAAGTTTAGTTAGTGAGTTGCTGCTGATGGCCATTTTGAATAATTGGGAATTATCAACACAAGTGATCAGTGAGTTTACTCATGTATGAAAAAAATGTCTGCAGACAAGTCTAAACCTGGTGCACACAAACCTGAACTGACACTGACATCAGAGGGAGTGAAGAGACTAAAATGAACTGCAGACCGAGCTGCGCAGGACAAAATAAAAAAGAATCGGGTAACGTTGAGACAGAAGAAAACAAAACGTGTGCCACATTTTCGTCTTGTGCACTTTGAGGATCAGCTGAACTTTTTGGTGTCACAGGACTGTTTATCAGAAGAAATACAGCCTCCATGCAAATCAGTAACAACTGTGAACTGTGTTAACGGTAAATACAGTTTCATTTACCACTCTCCTGGTAAACCTGCCTCCTGACAAGAAAGATGTTTATTTCTATCATTTTTCATGTCATCGCCTTAATGAACAAAATAAGATTTTGAAAAACTGATTTGTCTAAAACTTCAAACTGAAAAAATATATAAATACAATAATGTGGAATTTAATTTAAGCAATTAGGCTTTTATCTAGTAGGGGTCTTGTGCTAATATTTTAATTAATTTTCTGTTAACAAACAAGTTGTTTTGTTTTTTTTTATTCAAACACAGATGATTGATTGTGGCCGTAATACAAAATAAATAAAATCACAGTTTCACATATAAGATTTGCTTTTATTTACTTGGGACTGAGATCTTACATAATTGATCAGTCAGCTGATGTAGTTAAAATAAAATAGATACTTTCTAAAGAGTTGCTAATAATACCTTCATAAATATTAAGATAAATGCTTGTTTTCATACATTGTTTTTTTTTCTAAAGATTTAAAGATGTAAACATGGGTGCTACTGCTAATGAAAGTAAGACTTTTTAAGAGAAAACATAACTGTTGCTACCTTTAAAGGGATATGATGATATCTGAATTTGAGTAGTTTAAAATATAAGAAAATTATACAAATTAATAAAAAAAAGAGTGAAGAGAAACATAGTCCCATTATGTAGTTTAGTGTTACTGAGATATGTCACGTTAACATTTAACAATTCAAACACTAAACATCTTTGTTTAAGCACCATTTACATTGACCAGTGACGCCACCCTGAATGCTGAACAATATCAGCAATGCAGCCTACTTTTTGTTTTTGTGCTGCCACATATAAAACTTACAACATCCCAGTGCAATTAACAGTAAACATATTTCCTCTACTTGCACTCTAGTAAGAAGCTAGGAGCTATTAAAAAAATCAACAATGGCCTGAAGTGAGAAGAGAGCTGCAACTGATGCAGAAAGAGGGCTAAAATGTGATTGTGGGTAGAGGATGATGATCATCAAACCACTGGGGCATTATAGGCAGGGCACATTGTCTGACATTAGAGCTCTCAGCACCTCTCATTAGAGAACCATTACTGACAACTGCTTTAACTTCCCAGACCACCCATGGCACCTCTAAACGGCAAGAACTAATGGATTTGACGAGAATTGACTGTTCCCCTCTGCCCCGCTCATTTCTCTGCCTGTAAAAACAATGCAGCTGTGTACCAGCCAGACTCAGCCGGGGCCTCTGAGGCACACAGGGAGTGTGTGCAAAGTTCCCCCAATCCATCAGCAGAACAAAGGAGGAGCAACATATGAAAGGTTCAGTCAGCCGGACGGTCACTGTTCTCTAAAACGATTAATAGTGACGCAAGTCAAGGGTGCCAATTTATGCTGCAAAGCTAACCAAGCCAAAGGGATGCAAGTGGAATGCTCAGAAACAAGGGCTCCTCATTCTGTCAGAATCCAGAGGCATTCATGCAAATACATTTACAAAATGAATAATTCACTTGAATAAAAGTATTATGACATCTTTAAAAACAGGTTAGAACAATATTACAACTGTTGTTGAGACACGATAGAGGTCTGACCCACTCAAAGGCAGGAATAATAAATACAAATGAGGCATGGATGTCTGTATGTTCCCTCCATGCTGACACTGGTGGAGTTAACCGCCTGCTCTCACACCTGTTGCCCTGCCTTAAACGAAATATAAGACTGGGGATGTTCTCTCTGAGGAAAAAGCTGCTAAACTGTGAAAGATCACAGCATTGAAATGATAAGCTGTAAATATGACACTAAACTGTTGATGAAAGAACAGCCACAATAAAAAAAACTTTAATCTGCACATATGGTTTATCAAGTTTTTATTTATAAATAATTTAGTGTCCAAACAAGCAAACAGTTTCTTATCTACTCAATTTCATTATTATTATTATTATTAGTATTATCATTATATCCACCAAGAAACTTAATGTTTTTGGCAGTCTTTGTCCGTCTGTGAGCAGCATTAAATTAGGACATGTTTGGATCCAAGTTTCAGGGGATATACAGTAAATTATATTCCAAGAGGAAATGATGAGATTTTTGGGGTGATCTGGAATTCAAATTGAGGATAAAAAAAATAAAAAAGGAAGAATAAAAAAGAAATGTTATTTGCAATATAGAGGAGTGAATTAACACTCACAAACTAAGTGACCTTGGCAGAGGATCGTGCACTGTTATTATTATTGATATTATCATTGTGCCTAGTGTCATTATGGTTGTGAATATCTTTTAAACTCATTCACTTGGAATGTTTCAAAATAACAAACAAACACAGGAACAAACTAACCTACTGTTTACATATTTACAAAAAAAAGTCCTATATACACATATGTATATAGTATTTAATGAATGCTCAGTCTTCAGTGGTTTTATAACTTCTAATAATTTTCGTGATTGTGTTATCAGTGCTACAGACATAAATAAATATGCACAAAGCTGACTCTGTAAACAGCAGCGACGGTACAAACAGCAGAGCAGTAAACAAGGCCAGTTGGAGCCACGCCAGCGACACACGTTTAGAACGTAAGATTTCATTTATTTTATTTTTTTTCCCCCCTCATAATAACCACATAGTTTCAGGTCACAGACTTAAACGTTTCATGTACATCACACAGTCCAGTAAACACGTTCAATGCGACGTTTAAGACTAACTATGAAGTCTTTCCTGGACTCTTTCACTCACCTATGCCGTCTTCCGATTTTAACACCATGCTGTCCGCGCCACGCAGGTCCGGTCCACAGAGTTTAAGAAGCGTCGAAACTTTTGCTAATAAAGCGGCACTTACAGTTACCTGCGAAAATATTCACTTGTTTTAGTTTTTGTGACCGAAAAGAGAAACTCTGAGGGCAGTTTCTCCTACGAAGGTGAAGGGTGGGCGAGTAGACAGCTCGAAAGGAGTGGTCTGAACTTAGACGAAGGAGGGCTTTAAAACCAACGTTTCCTGCTCTCTGTCAAGACAAGCCTAGTGCGCACACAGGCAGCTTCCGGGTACACATTTCAAAATAAAACCACCACGCCAACGGAATAGAATAGAATAAAATAGAATAGAATAATGCCATCATATCCAACAACATCCAAAGTGATTAATTAATTCTTGCATTGCTCCCTTATGACACAGTGATAGATGGGTGTATGATTTAAAAATATTACTGCAGTGTAGTTTAAACCCTCGAGAAAAAAAGACTGAAATAAAGTACTCAAGTGGCCCTCGAGTGGATTTATATTTATTTGCATTATATAACAACTATAAACGAGGTGCTTCCTCGGCAAAACTTTAAGTATATGCAATTACTATAAATCATTAAACAAATATGTTAGGCTTATTTTGAAGGGCAACGTCTTATATGTCCGGTGGCGATCCTTTGGTAAATTGACTGTGGCTGAAGGTGCAGCAAATGGTTCAGATTCCTCCCTGTTCCTTGATCTCTCTCTCCTCTCCCTCTCTCTCTTTCTCTCCCTCTCTCTCTCTCACACACACACACACACACACACACACTGCTGTTGTGGCAGGGTTAAGTAGGGGTGGGGAGGGAGGTGTGATTGACACACACAGATTCATATCTTTGTGTCTATCTTGCACATATTGCTGCCTTCACCACATCCGCAGAAAGCAGATGTGAGACGTGTCCATGTGACGTCAGATTTTTACCTCAGAAAAGGTACCGGCGGCTGTCTGTGGCAGACAACACATAAGCCTCTCACACACTTGTTGAACACTCCAATGTGCTTTGGCTGCCATTGTGACACTGTGAACTGTAAGTGGCTCATCAGCGTCAGTACAACTGCAAACACATTCATGTGAATGTGTCACTGATGTTGAAACTGGTTCTGCCATACACGGGTCTGATTCAACTTTCTAGTGACCAGCCTCCCTATCAGAAGCTAGACAATAATCTTTGTTGATTTATTATAAGCATACAGTTGCCTAGGTTGTAGCAGGGAGATATGTCTTCACTGCATATTTTGAAAGGAAAAGTGTGAGCGTAGACAGATGAGCTACGAAGCTTTGCAAGTTCTTGTTAAACATGAATAAATCAGCCTGCTGTTTGTATAACACCTGCAAAACTGTTGCTGCTGTCAAACAGGAAAGAGGCCGAGCCTGCGCCTGCCTGTCCATGAATACAGGAGGGCCAAGAGGAAGCCAGGTATAAGGACAAAACAGCTCATCACAACGTTACATGTGTTGTGTAGCCACTAGTACAGGCATCAGGACCAAACACTGGTAGTCACCCATAGTTTCAAGCATCTTTAAGAATCCCAATAGGCACTTCATTAAAGAAGCTTGTCTTCAAGCTGCGGGACATGAATGGCTCGGTTGTGTGGCCCAAACTCAACAAGCAACAATGTAAGCCTTTGTGAAGTGAACTCTGCACACACAAAGTTTCAATTCATTGTTATAAGTTCATCTGTTCCCCCGAGGACTGAATTGTAAATCTGTGCTGAAGAACCTAGAACAAGTGGAACCACACAACACTCTGACCTTAAACAAAGATCATCAGAGATCACGAGTTGATATCAACACACAAAGTTATTGTGTGCGACTTCCTTTTCTGCACAAAGACGCACGTCACAAACGTGATGATAATGGTGAGTTCATTTGATGAACGCTGAAGTTAAAAAGAGGTTTGGTCCACCCTAGTTAAAAAGAGTTGATTACCCTTTATGTCTTTGAAAATGACAAGAATGTGTTAGGATGTTACAAATATATCCATCAGCACCTGTCTTCCTTATCCAAGTGCTATCTATGAAAATGCTATTATTTCCTGCATTGTTCCCTCAGGACAAATAGAGTTTTCCTCTATAATGAATGAATGGTAACATCAAGCTCTCTGTGCATTTGCATTTATAAAGCAGGTTTATTTTATAAAGTATTTAAAGACAAGCTTATAACCCTAATTATCATCAAACCGCCACAGTGTTTTTTCTCACATTTAGGAAAACACCCTCTGGACAGCATGAGGAAAACAAACAAGTAAACTAGAAGGGATCTGTAAATTCAGTGTAAATGACCCTTATAGCTGCCTGAACAGATTCCTGACTGGTTAACGCAGCACGTGCCTGGGGCGATACACTGAAGTGGTTAATCATCAGTCACTGTAGGTGCACCACATGGTCATTCTGGAGACAATGTGGTTCTGTCCTCAGACATTCAGAAACAAATCCTCAGGTTAAAGGAGTGAACTTCCTGTATGTTAGTTCTGTGTGAGAAAAGAACCGAGAACCACTCTCGACTAAGAGGAGATGCCAAGAGTGACCCCTGCTGACCATTTGCAGTGTTTACAGAAACATACAGAGAAAAAGACAACATGCAGGAAATGTATCTATTCTTTTATTCATTTACTGTCGACCACTTTATCCTCCACATGAGCCAAATCCCGTCACACAGGACAAAAGGCAGGGAACACCTTGGAAAGCTCACCGGTCTATCACAGGGCCAACATACAGAGACAAACATTCACTCTCATGTTCACACGTATGGTCAATCTAGAGTGTCCAATTTAACCATTTAACCTCTGCATGTTTTTGGACCGAAGAACCCAGAGAAAACTCGTGTGCACATGGGAGAACATGAAAACTCGCAGAATTCCTCCATTTCCTTGTTCATATCGGGATCCAAATGACAAAGGGACAGTTTGCTATTTTATCACAGGGCCATAACAACCATTCACACTCACATTCACACCAACAGCTACAATTTTGACTAGAATTTTGAGTTTTCTTGTACATTTGCTGATTCAGTTACTTTTGATGAACTATGATCTAGATGAGTGAAAACCTACACGGACAAAAAAGAGTTCTTTGCAATGTGGGCGGAACCTGGAAAAACCCACACAGACTCAGGAGGACAAACAAGAAAACTCTGCAAAGGCGGAACCAGGATTCAAGCCAACAACCGTCCCTCTTTGATGTGCTAACTACTACCACTTTGACATATAGAGACATTTATCAGGATTATATATTAGGGTATGCACAACAAAGGGGCCAATTCAGTGAGTCAGTGTGACAAAATATGAAGGTAAATTAATGTAAAATAAATACAATAAAGCATATATTGTAACTATGGAAGGGGAAGAAAATCTTAACATTTTTGCTTTGGTTACCCAACTAAAATGAACCAAACCCAAACAGACCAAGCTCCCTGCTTGATTTAGTATTCTTTTCTTTTTTTAATTTTGTTTTTCTTAATTTCCTTTATTTATCTCTTCTCGTAACAGATCATTACCTGTCAATGTCCACTGTTTATATTTATGCTTTTAATTTGTTTGTAAAAATAGAAGTATAAAAATACAATTAACTTACACTGTGACAAATACTCTACTGTATATTTGCCTCAGATACTTTAAAATATAGTGGTTGGTTTGCTCCAGGGTGTTGGGTCACTCCACATGATGACACGCTGTTTTTGTCTAACAGACATACAAACAAAATTTAACCCTATAAGCCCCTAAAGGTTTTTGAGAAATAGGACATAACTACGTTGCAGGCATTCTTTTGTACAAGGTGTGGCTGGAGTTTTATTGCGCCACCTGATACTGAAGCCATGCTGCTTTCCTACTACAGGTGCAGGTGTCGGTAATGAGACCTTTGGATCAACCCATACTATAATTTTGTAAGCCAAGGGGAGTGTGCACTTGTGCAATTGCCCGTATGACTCATATTATACAAGGATCTATCTCACTTCTGTCCTGTCACTTCTCTTGTGTTTGTAAAAAGGAGAAAATAATAGGTAGGCAATTAATTTCCAATCACAAACAAAAAACTCAGTTTCAATGTATCCTGAACAGCTAAAGCCCTCTATATCAGCCGACGACACTTCTGCTGACAAAAACACAGCTGTCAGAGGCCGTGACTTCACTATTCCGTTTTTGGGGGGGGCTGTGAAATGTGGCGAGCACCTGATGAAGACAGACAGCTGAGTGCCTGACAAGTCACTCTTCCTTAGGATGGGCTCACAGCACTTGGCACTGCATTGACTCCTGTACTTGATACGGTCCCTTGGGAGACGACAAGCTGACGAAAGCAATTGTTCATCTGCTCTTTATTATGCATCAGTCTAAATAATAAACAGGCTTCAGCAATGGCAAAAATTAAAATGCCGCTGTTTGTGCTTGGACTGTCAGCATGGAGTTTGAAAGCTGGTGGGAGGGAACATTCTTCCAAATATAGAATAATAAAATAAGTTATAGTATAGTTTATCGTACACACTCAGCAGCCACTTTATTGGGTCCAGGCATGAAAACATGGTTAAGACATGGCTAAGACAAGTTCAAACTAAGCATCAGAATAGAAAAGAATGGTGAATTAAGTGACTATGGACATGGCAGAGACTGCGGATTTAGTGGGTTTTTCTAAAGCTACAGACAATGGTCCAAAAAAGAGAACATATCCAATCAGCAGCAGTTCTCCAAGCAGCAACACCCGAGAAACACCCGACCGGTTCAAAATGATAGAAAGGCATCAACAAAGGTATGCTGAAGACAAACATTTTGAACCTTAAAGAACAGCGAGTGTAGACCTGTGAATGTGTCACAGGTCTACACTCGCTGGTCTCACACACCATGCCTACTCATCCCATGCCATTTTATCCAAGAGCACCAATTCCTGCTGCTGAGGATGATGAACTGACTCAGCGAGTAATGTCACTAAGTGACATTATTAAGTGGCACACCAGTTGTGAACATTAAATTCACAACCAGTAGAAATTTATAAACGGAAAGGGCAGGCACATGACACTGCTGAGTTAATTTTACATCCAAAAGGAATAAGAATAAAACATGGACTTGTATCCAAAAAGGAATACTGGATTACTGTCACTGGATTAAGAAGCCTTGTGACCTTACTTCTTTTAAGAGCTGGCATGAGACAGAATGTGCCTTTAATTAATTGATGATGTAATGATGCTGCTATGACACAAACCTTCTGGGCAGCCATTAGAGGAGTCACACATGAATCATTAGATGATTCATAATTAAAAAAAAGGAAGCACCATCACCACCCAGTCTCTTCCCACTAGAGCGCGATGGCATCACATAACAACATGAACTTGATTACAGTGATAAAAGAACTGACAGGCAGTGCAGGGACAGCTGAAGCGAAGCCTTTGGGGATGCTTGGCTCTGGGTTCAACTAGCATTTAACTTGAACTTGTGCTTTTTCCTTCAGTGTGTCTGTCATTTTCTGTTTGCAGCGCA